>JAJHUT010000062.1:0-63788 GCA_020916435.1 Oxytropis ochrocephala
ATCTTCTTTGAAGGATTTAACATGGGATCAACTATCTAGTTTGACTTAGAGCAAAGACAAAACACTTCGTAAATCGGACTCAAATAATTCACTATCACGCTCAATGATCTCTTAAGAAGGAAATAACATGGTCAACTCCACATTCCTAGTTAGAACAAAGATGAAAAACTTGGTAAACTAGAATTAAAGAGTTAACTATCACATCGACCGATCTCCTTTAAGGACTAAACGTGATCAACTCTCCTTTCCGAGTTAGAACTAACTCAAACACTTTCTAAACCTGACACAAAGAGTCAACTATAACGTTCACCGATCTTCTTCTAAGGAGTTAACATGATCGACTCACGATCTCGAAGTTTGAACCAAGTCGAAACATTTGCAAACCGAACTCAAATAGTTCTTTATCACGCTCACCGATCTCTTTGAAGGACTTAATGTATCATCTCTCTAGTCTATGGTAGAACCAAGTCTAAACACTTGTTAAACCTGACTCAAAGCCTTCACAAACATATTCACCGATCTCTTTGAAGAACATAACATCATCAACTCTCCATTTAGAGTTAGAACCAAGTCTAAAAACTTGGTAAATCTGAGTTAAATAGTTCACTTCATGTTCACGATCTTCTTTGAAGGATTTAACATGGGATCAACTATCTAGTTTGACTTAGAGCAAAGACAAAACACTTCGTAAACCGACTCAAATAATTCACTATCACGCTCGACGATCTCTAAGAAGGAAATAACATGGTCAACTCCACATTCCTAGTTAGAACAAAGATGAAAACTTGGTAAACTAGAATTAAAGAGTTAACTATCACATCGACCGATCTCCCTTTAAGGACTAAACGTGATCAACTCTCCTTTCCGAAAGTTAGAACTAACTCAAACACTTTCTAAACTAGGACACAAAGAGTCAACTATAACGTTAGTTCACCGATCTTCTTCTAAGGAGTTAACATGATCGACTCACGATTCTCGAAGTTTGAACCAAGTCGAAACATTTGGTAAACCGAACTCAAATAGTTCTTTATCACGCTCACCGATCTCTTTGAAGGACTTAATGTATCATCTCTCTAGTCTATGGTAGAACCAAGTCTAAACACTTGTTAAACCTGACTCAAAGCCTTCACAAACATATTCACCGATCTCTTTGAAGAACATAACATCATCAACTCTCCATTTAGAGTTAGAACCAAGTCTAAAAACTTGGTAAACAGGAGTTAAATAGTTCACTTCATGTTCACGATCTTCTTTGAAGGATTTAACATGGGATCAACTATCTAGTTTGACTTAGAGCAAAGACAAAACACTTCGTAAATCGGACTCAAATAATTCACTATCACGCTCGACGATCTCTAAGAAGGAAATAACATGGTCAACTCCACATTCCTAGTTAGAACAAAGATGAAAAACTTGGTAAACTAGAATTAAAGAGTTAACTATCACATTGACCGATCTCCTTTAAGGACTAAACGTGATCAACTCTCCTTTCCGAAAGTTAGAACTAACTCAAACACTTTCTAAACCTGACACAAAGACTCAACTATAACGCTCACTCGATCTTCTTCTAAGGAGTTAACATGATCGACTCACGATTCTCGAAGTTTGAACCAAGTCGAAACATTTGGTAAACCGAACTCAAATAGTTCTTTATCACGCTCACCGATCTCTTTTGAAGGACTTAATGTATCATCTCTCTAGTCTATGGTAGAACCAAGTCTAAACACTTGTTAAACCTGACTCAAAGCCTTCACAAACATATTCACTGATCTCTTTTGAAGAACATAACATCATCAACTCTCCATTTAGAGTTAGAACCAAGTCGAAAAACTTGGTAAACAGGAGTTAAATAGTTCAGCTTCATGTTCACGATCTTCTTTGAAGGATTTAACATGGGATCAACTATCTAGTTTGACTTAGAGCAAAGACAAAACCCTTCGTAAACTGGACTCAAATAATTCACTATCACGCTCAATGATCTCTAAGAAGGAAATAACATGGTCAACTCCACATTCCTAGTTAGAACAAAGATGAAAAACTTGGTAAACTAGAATTAAAGACTTTACTATCACATTGACCGATCTCCCTTTAAGGACAAAACGTGATCAACTCTATTTTCCGAGTTTGAACTAACTCGAAACACTTTCTAAACCGGACACTAAGAGTCAACTATAACGATCGATCTTCTTCTAAGGAGTTAACATGATTCTCGAAGTTTGAACCAAGTCGAAACATTTGCAAACCGAACTCAAATAGTTCTTTATCACGCTCACCGATCTCTTTGAAGGACTTAATGTATCATCTCTCTAGTCTATGGTAGAACCAAGTCGAAACACTTGTTAAACCTGACTCAAAGCCTTCACAAACATATTCACCGATCTCTTTGAAGAACATAACATCATCAACTCTCCATTTAGAGTTAGAACCAAGTCTAAAAACTTGGTAAACCTGAGTTAAATAGTTCACTTCATGTTCACGATCTTCTTTGAAGGATTTAAACACGGGATCAACTATCTAGTTTGACTTAGAGCAAAGACAAAACACTTCGTAAATCGGACTCAAATAATTCACTATCACGCTCAACGATCTCTTAAGAAGGAAATAACATGGTCAACTCCACATTCCTAGTTAGAACAAAGATGAAAACTTGGTAAACTAGAATTAAAGAGTTAACTATCACATTGACCGATCTCCCTTTAAGGACTAAACGTGATCAACTCTCCTTTCCGAAAGTTAGAACTAACTCAAACACTTTCTAAACCTGACACAAAGAGTCAACTATAACGCTCACGATCTTCTTCTAAGGAGTTAACATGATCGACTCACGATTCTCGAAGTTTGAACCAAGTCGAAACATTTGTAAACCGAACTCAAATAGTTCTTTATCACGCTCACCGATCTCTTTGAAGGACTTAATGTATCATCTCTCTAGTCTATGGTAGAACCAAGTCTAAACACTTGTTAAACCTGACTCAAAGCCTTCACAAACATATTCACCGATCTCTTTGAAGAACATAACATCATCAACTCTCCATTTAGAGTTAGAACCAAGTCTAAAAACTTGGTAAATGTGAGTTAAATAGTTCACTTCATGTTCACGATCTTCTTTGAAGGATTTAACATGGGATCAACTATCTAGTTTGACTTAGAGCAAAGACAAAACACTTGTAACCGGACTCAAAGAATTCACTATCACGCTCAATGATCTCTAAGAAGGAAATAACATGGTCAACTCCACATTCCAAGTTAGAACAAAGATGAAACACTTGGTAAACTAGAATTAAAGAGTTAACTATCACATTGACCGATCTCCTTTAAGGACTAAACGTGATCAACTCTCCTTTCCGAGTTTGAACTAACTCAAACACTTTCTAAACCTGACACAAAGAGTCAAGTATAAAGTTCACGATCTTCTTCTAAGGAGTTAACATGATCGACTCACGATCTCGAAGTTTGAACCAAGTCGAAAAACATTTGGTAAACCGAACTCAAATAGTTCTTTATCACACTCACCGATCTCTTTGAAGGACTTAATGTATCATCTCTCTAGTCTATGGTAGAACCAAGTCTAAACACTTGTTAAACCTGACTCAAAGCCTTCACAAACATATTCACCGATCTCTTTGAAGAACATAACATCATCAACTCTCCATTTAGAGTTAGAACCAAGTCTAAAAACTTGGTAAATCGGAGTTAAATAGTTCACTTCATGTTCACGATCTTCTTTGAAGGATTTAACATGGGATCAACTATCTAGTTTGACTTAGAGCAAAGACAAAACACTTCGTAAATGGACTCAAATAATTCACTATCACGCTCGACGATCTCTTAAGAAGGAAATAACATGGTCAACTCCACATTCCTAGTTAGAACAAAGATGAAAAACTTGGTAAACTAGAATTAAAGAGTTAACTATCACATTGACCGATCTCCCTTTAAGGACTAAACGTGATCAACTCTCCTTTCCGAGTTAGAACTAACTCAAACACTTTCTAAACCTGACACAAAGAGTCAACTATAACGCTCACTCGATCTTCTTCTAAGGAGTTAACATGATCGACTCACGATTCTCGAAGTTTGAACCAAGTTGAAACATTTGCAAACCGAACTCAAATAGTTCTTTATCACGCTCACCGATCTCTTTGAAGGACTTAATGTATCATCTCTCTAGTCTATGGTAGAACCAAGTCTAAACACTTGTTAAACCTGACTCAAAGCCTTCACAAACATATTCACCGATCTCTTTGAAGAACATAACATCATCAACTCTCCATTTAGAGTTAGAACCAAGTCTAAAAACTTGGTAAAACAGGAGTTAAATAGTTCACTTCATGTTCACGATCTTCTTTGAAGGATTTAACATGGGATCAACTATCTAGTTTGACTTAGAGCAAAGACAAAACACTTGGTAAACCGGACTCAAAGAATTCACTATCACGCTCAATGATCTAAGAAGGAAATAACATGGTCAACTCCACATTCCAAGTTAAAACAAAGATGAAACACTTGGTAAACTAGAATTAAAGAGTTAACTATCACATCGACCGATCTCCCTTTAAGGACTAAACGTGATCAACTCTCCTTTCCGAGTTTGAACTAACTCAAACACTTTCTAAATCTGACACAAAGAGTTAACATGATCGACTAAGGAGTTAACATGATCGACTCACGATTTCGAAGTTTGAACTAAGTCTAAACATTTGTAAACCGAACTCAAATAGTTCTTTATCACGCTCATCGATCTCTTTCAAGGACTTAATGTATCATCTCTCTAGTCTATGGTAGAACCAAGTCTAAACACTTGTTAAACCTGACTCAAAGCCTTCACAAACATATTCACCGATCTCTTTGAAGAACATAACATCATCAACTCTCCATTTAGAGTTAGAACCAAGTCTAAAAACTTGGTAAATCTGAGTTAAATAGTTCAACTTCATGTTCACGATCTTCTTTGAAGGATTTAACATGGGATCAACTATCTAGTTTGACTTAGAGCAAAGACAAAACACTTCGTAAACCGGACTCAAATAATTCACTATCACGCTCACGATCTCTAAGAAGGAAATAACATGGTCAACTCCACATTCCTAGTTAGAACAAAGATGAAAAACTTGGTAAACTAGAATTAAAGAGTTAACTATCACATCGACCGATCTCCCTTTAAGGACTAAACGTGATCAACTCTCCTTTCCGAGTTAGAACTAACTCGAAACACTTTCTAAACCGGACACAAAGAGTCAACTATAACGTTAGTTCACTGATCTTCTTCTAAGGAGTTAACATGATCGACTCACGATTCTCGAAGTTTGAACCAAGTTGAAACATTTGCAAACCGAACTCAAATAGTTCTTTATCACGCTCACCGATCTCTTTGAAGGACTTAATGTATCATCTCTCTAGTCTATGGTAGAACCAAGTCTAAACACTTGTTAAACCTGACTCAAAGCCTTCACAAACATATTCACCGATCTCTTTGAAGAACATAACATCATCAACTCTCCATTTAGAGTTAGAACCAAGTCTAAAAACTTGGTAAACCTGAGTTAAATAGTTCAACTTCATGTTCACGATCTTCTTTGAAGGATTTAACATGGGATCAACTATCTAGTTTGACTTAGAGCAAAGACAAAACACTTGGTAAACCGGACTCAAAGAATTCACTATCACGCTCAATGATCGCCTAAGAAGGAAATAACATGGTCAACTCCACATTCCAAGTTAAAACAAAGATGAAACACTTGGTAAACTAGAATTAAAGAGTTAACTATCACATTGACCGATCTCCTTTAAGGACTAAACGTGATCAACTCTCCTTTCCGAGTTTGAACTAACTCAAACACTTTCTAAACCTGACACAAAGAGTCAACTATAACAAAGAGTTAACATGATCGACTCACGATTCTCGAAGTTTGAACTAAGTCGAAACATTTGTAAACCGAACTCAAATAGTTCTTTATCACGCTCACCGATCTCTTTGAAGGACTTAATGTATCATCTCTCTAGTCTATGGTAGAACCAAGTCTAAAACACTTGTTAAACCTGACTCAAAGCCTTCACAAACATATTCACCGATCTCTTTGAAGAACATAACATCATCAACTCTCCATTTAGAGTTAGAACCAAGTCTAAAAACTTGGTAAATCTGAGTTAAATAGTTCACTTCATGTTCACGATCTTCTTTGAAGGATTTAACATGGGATCAACTATCTAGTTTGACTTAGAGCAAAGACAAAACACTTCAGAACCGGACTCAAATAATTCACTATCACGCTCGACGATCTCTGCAAGGAAATAACATGGTCAACTCCACATTCCTAGTTAGAACAAAGATGAAAAACTTGGTAAACTAGAATTAAAGAGTTAACTATCACATTGACCGATCTCCCTTTAAGGACTAAACGTGATCAACTCTCCTTTCCGAAAGTTAGAACTAACTCAAACACTTTCTAAACCTGACACAAAGAGTCAACTATAACGCTCACCGATCTTCTTCTAAGGAGTTAACATGATCGACTCACGATTCTCGAAGTTTGAACCAAGTTGAAACATTTGCAAACCGAACTCAAATAGTTCTTTATCACGCTCACCGATCTCTTTGAAGGACTTAATGTATCATCTCTCTAGTCTATGGTAGAACCAAGTCTAAACACTTGTTAAACCTGACTCAAAGCCTTCACAAACATATTCACCGATCTCTTTGAAGAACATAACATCATCAACTCTCCATTTAGAGTTAGAACCAAGTCTAAAAACTTGGTAAACCTGAGTTAAATAGTTCACTTCATGTTCACGATCTTCTTTGAAGGATTTAACATGGGATCAACTATCTAGTTTGACTTAGAGCAAAGACAAAACACTTGGTAAACCGACTCAAAGAATTCACTATCACGCTCAATGATCGCCTAAGAAGGAAATAACATGGTCAACTCCACATTCCAAGTTAAAACAAAGATGAAACACTTGGTAAACTAGAATTAAAGAGTTAACTATCACATTGACCGATCTCCCTTTAAGGACTAAACGTGATCAACTCTCCTTTCCGAGTTTGAACTAACTCAAACACTTTCTAAATCTGACACAAAGAGTTAACATGATCGACTAACACGATTCACGATTCTCGAAGTTTGAACCAAGTCGAAACATTTGCAAACCGAACTCAAATAGTTCTTTATCACGCTCATCGATCTCTTTGAAGGACTTAATGTATCATCTCTCTAGTCTATGGTAGAACCAAGTCTAAACACTTGTTAAACCTGACTCAAAGCCTTCACAAACATATTCACCGATCTCTTTGAAGAACATAACATCATCAACTCTCCATTTAGAGTTAGAACCAAGTCTAAAAACTTGGTAAACCGGAGTTAAATAGTTCAATTTTCATGTTCACGATCTTCTTTGAAGGATTTAACATGGGATCAACTATCTAGTTTGACTTAGAGCAAAGACAAAACCCTTCGTAAACCGGACTCAAATAATTCACTATCACGCTCGACGATCTCTAAGAAGGAAATAACATGGTCAACTCCACATTCCTAGTTAGAACAAAGATGAAAACTTGGTAAACTAGAATTAAAGAGTTAACTATCACATCGACCGATCTCCTTTAAGGACTAAACGTGATCAACTCTCCTTTCCGAAAGTTAGAACTAACTCAAACACTTTCTAAACCTGACACAAAGAGTCAACTATAACGTTCACCGATCTTCTTCTAAGGAGTTAACATGATCGACTCACGATTCTCGAAGTTTGAACCAAGTTGAAACATTTGCAAACCGAACTCAAATAGTTCTTTATCACGCTCACCGATCTCTTTGAAGGACTTAATGTATCATCTCTCTAGTCTATGGTAGAACCAAGTCTAAACACTTGTTAAACCTGACTCAAAGCCTTCACAAACATATTCACCGATCTCTTTGAAGAACATAACATCATCAACTCTCCATTTAGAGTTAGAACCAAGTCTCTAAAAACTTGGTAAACAGTGAGTTAAATAGTTCACACTTCATGTTCACGATCTTTGAAGGAAGGATTTAACATGGGATCAACTATCTAGTTTGACTTAGAGCAAAGACAAAACACTTCGTATAACCGGACTCAAATAATTCACTATCACGCTCAATCATCGCTAAAGGAAATAACATGGTCAACTCCACATTCCTAGTTAGAACAAAGATGAAAACTTGGTAAACTAGAATTAAAGAGTTAACTATCACATCGACCGATCTCCCTTTAAGGACTAAACGTGATCAACTCTCTTTCCGTTAGAACTAACTCAAACACTTTCTAAACCTGACACAAAGACTCAACTATAACGCTCACCGATCTTCTTCTAAGGAGTTAACATGATCGACTCACGATTCTCGAAGTTTGAACCAAGTCGAAACATTTGGCAAACCGAACTCAAATAGTTCTTTATCACGCTCACCGATCTCTTTGAAGGACTTAATGTATCATCTCTCTAGTCTATGGTAGAACCAAGTCAAACACTTGTTAAACCTGACTCAAAGCCTTCACAAACATATTCACCGATCTCTTTGAAGAACATAACATCATCAACTCTCCATTTAGAGTTAGAACCAAGTCTAAAAACTTGGTAAACAGGAGTTAAATAGTTCACCTTCATGTTCACGATCTTCTTTGAAGGATTTAAATGGGATCAACTATCTAGTTTGACTTAGAGCAAAGACAAAACACTTCGTAAACCGACTCAAATAATTCACTATCACGCTCAATGATCGCCTAAGAAGGAAATAACATGGTCAACTCCACATTCCAAGTTAAAACAAAGATGAAACACTTGGTAAACTAGAATTAAAGAGTTAACTATCACATTGACCGATCTCCCTTTAAGGACTAAACGTGATCAACTCTCCTTTCCGAGTTTGAACTAACTCAAACACTTTCTAAACCTGACACAAAGAGTCAACTATAAGTTAGTTCACCGATCTTCTTCTAAGGAGTTAACATGATCGACTCACGATTCTCGAAGTTTGAACCAAGTCGAAAAACATTTGCAAACCGAACTCAAATAGTTCTTTATCACGCTCACCGATCTCTTTGAAGGACTTAATGTATCATCTCTCTAGTCTATGGTAGAACCAAGTCTAAACACTTGTTAAACCTGACTCAAAGCCTTCACAAACATATTCACCGATCTCTTTGAAGAACATAACATCATCAACTCTCCATTTAGAGTTAGAACCAAGTCTAAAAACTTGGTAAACCTGAGTTAAATAGTTCACTTCATGTTCACGATCTTCTTTGAAGGATTTAACACGGGATCAACTATCTAGTTTGACTTAGAGCAAAGACAAAACACTTCGTAAACGGACTCAAATAATTCACTATCACGCTCAATGATCGCCTAAGAAGGAAATAACATGGTCAACTCCACATTCCAAGTTAGAACAAAGATGAAAACTTGGTAAACTAGAATTAAAGAGTTAACTATCACATTGACCGATCTCCTTTAAGGACTAAACGTGATCAACTCTCTCCTTTCCGAGTTAGAACTAACTCAAACACTTTCTAAACCTGACACAAAGAGTCAACTATAACGTTAGTTCACCGATCTTCTTCTAAGGAGTTAACATGATCGACTCACGATTCTCGAAGTTTGAACCAAGTCGAAACATTTGCAAACCGAACTCAAATAGTTCTTTATCACGCTCACCGATCTCTTTGAAGGACTTAATGTATCATCTCTCTAGTCTATGGTAGAACCAAGTCTAAACACTTGTTAAACCTGACTCAAAGCCTTCACAAACATATTCACCGATCTCTTTGAAGAACATAACATCATCAACTCTCCATTTAGAGTTAGAACCAAGTCTAAAAACTTGGTAAACAGTGAGTTAAATAGTTCACTTCATGTTCACGATCTTCTTTGAAGGATTTAACATGGGATCAACTATCTAGTTTGACTTAGAGCAAAGACAAAACACTTCGTGATAAACCGGACTCAAATAATTCACTATCACGCTCAACGATCTCTAAGAAGGAAATAACATGGTCAACTCCACATTCCTAGTTAGAACAAAGATGAAAAACTTGGTAAACTAGAATTAAAGAGTTAACTATCACATTGACCGATCTCCCTTTAAGGACTAAACGTGATCAACTCTCCTTTCCGAAAGTTAGAACTAACTCAAACACTTTCTAAACCTGACACAAAGACTCAACTATAACGCTCACCGATCTTCTTCTAAGGAGTTAACATGATCGACTCACGATTCTCGAAGTTTGAACCAAGTCGAAAAACATTTGTAAACCGAACTCAAATAGTTCTTTATCACGCTCACCGATCTCTTTGAAGGACTTAATGTATCATCTCTCTAGTCTATGGTAGAACCAAGTCTAAACACTTGTTAAACCTGACTCAAAGCCTTCACAAACATATTCACCGATCTCTCTTTGAAGAACATAACATCATCAACTCTCCATTTAGAGTTAGAACCAAGTCGTAAAAACTTGGTAAACAGGAGTTAAATAGTTCACTTCATGTTCACGATCTTCTTTGAAGGATTTAACATGGGATCAACTATCTAGTTTGACTTAGAGCAAAGACAAAACACTTCGTGAAATCGGACTCAAATAATTCACTATCACGCTCAACGATCTCAGTTAAGGAAATAACATGGTCAACTCCACATTCCTAGTTAGAACAAAGATGAAAACTTGGTAAACTAGAATTAAAGAGTTAACTATCACATTGACCGATCTCCTTTAAGGACTAAACGTGATCAACTCTCCTTTCCGAGTTAGAACTAACTCAAACACTTTCTAAACCTGACACAAAGAGTCAACTATAACGCTCACCGATCTTCTTCTAAGGAGTTAACATGATCGACTCACGATTCTCGAGTTTGAACCAAGTCGAAACATTTGCAAACCGAACTCAAATAGTTCTTTATCACGCTCACCGATCTCTTTGAAGGACTTAATGTATCATCTCTCTAGTCTATGGTAGAACCAAGTCTAAACACTTGTTAAACCTGACTCAAAGCCTTCACAAACATATTCACCGATCTTTTGAAGAACATAACATCATCAACTCTCCATTTAGAGTTAGAACCAAGTCGAAAAACTTGGTAAACAGGAGTTAAATAGTTCAGCTTCATGTTCACGATCTTCTTTGAAGGATTTAACATGGGATCAACTATCTAGTTTGACTTAGAGCAAAGACAAAACACTTCGTATACTGGACTCAAATAATTCACTATCACGCTCAACGATCTCTAAAGGAAATAACATGGTCAACTCCACATTCCTAGTTAGAACAAAGATGAAAACTTGGTAAACTAGAATTAAAGAGTTAACTATCACATTGACCGATCTCCCTTTAAGGACTAAACGTGATCAACTCTCCTTTCCGAGTTAGAACTAACTCGAAACACTTTCTAAACCGGACACAAAGACTCAACTATAACGTTCACTGATCTTCTTCTAAGGAGTTAACATGATCGACTCACGATCTCGAAGTTTGAACCAAGTCGAAACATTTGCAAACCGAACTCAAATAGTTCTTTATCACGCTCACCGATCTCTTTGAAGGACTTAATGTATCATCTCTCTAGTCTATGGTAGAACCAAGTCTAAACACTTGTTAAACCTGACTCAAAGCCTTCACAAACATATTCACCGATCTCTTTGAAGAACATAACATCATCAACTCTCCATTTAGAGTTAGAACCAAGTCTAAAAACTTGGTAAACAGGAGTTAAATAGTTCACTTCATGTTCACGATCTTCTTTGAAGGATTTAACACATGGGATCAACTATCTAGTTTGACTTAGAGCAAAGACAAAACACTTGTAAACCGGACTCAAAGAATTCACTATCACGCTCAATGATCGCCAAGAAGGAAATAACATGGTCAACTCCACATTCCAAGTTAAAACAAAGATGAAAAACTTGGTAAACTAGAATTAAAGAGTTAACTATCACATTGACCGATCTCCCTTTAAGGACTAAACGTGATCAACTCTCCTTTCCGAGTTTGAACTAACTCAAAACACTTTCTAAACCTGACACAAAGAGTCAACTATAACGTTAGTTCACCGATCTTCTTCTAAGGAGTTAACATGATCGACTCACGATTCTCGAAGTTTGAACCAAGTCGAAACATTTGCAAACCGAACTCAAATAGTTCTTTATCACGCTCACCGATCTCTTTGAAGGACTTAATGTATCATCTCTCTAGTCTATGGTAGAACCAAGTCTAAACACTTGTTAAACCTGACTCAAAGCCTTCACAAACATATTCACCGATCTCTTTGAAGAACATAACATCATCAACTCTCCATTTAGAGTTAGAACCAAGTCTAAAAACTTGGTAAACAGGAGTTAAATAGTTCACCTTCATGTTCACGATCTTCTTTGAAGGATTTAACATGGGATCAACTATCTAGTTTGACTTAGAGCAAAGACAAAACACTTGGTAAAATCGACTCAAAGAATTCACTATCACGCTCAATGATCGCTAAGCTAAGGAAATAACATGGTCAACTCCACATTCCAAGTTAGAACAAAGATGAAACACTTGGTAAACTAGAATTAAAGAGTTAACTATCACATTGACCGATCTCCCTTTAAGGACTAAACGTGATCAACTCTCCTTTCCGAGTTTGAACTAACTCAAACAACACTCAACTATAACGTTAGTTCACACAAAGAGTTACACATGATCGACTCACGATTCTCGAAGTTTGAACCAAGTCGAAACATTTGTAAACCGAACTCAAATAGTTCTTTATCACGCTCACCGATCTCTTTGAAGGACTTAATGTATCATCTCTCTAGTCTATGGTAGAACCAAGTCAAACACTTGTTAAACCTGACTCAAAGCCTTCACAAACATATTCACCGATCTCTTTGAAGAACATAACATCATCAACTCTCCATTTAGAGTTAGAACCAAGTCTAAAAACTTGGTAAACCTGAGTTAAATAGTTCACTTCATGTTCACGATCTTCTTTGAAGGATTTAACACGGGATCAACTATCTAGCCTGACTTAGAGCAAAGACAAAACACTTCAGAACCGGACTCAAATAATTCACTATCACGCTCGACGACTAAGGAAATAACATGGTCAACTCCACATTCCTAGTTAGAACAAAGATGAAAAACTTGGTAAACTAGAATTAAAGAGTTAACTATCACATCGACCGATCTCCCTTTAAGGACTAAACGTGATCAACTCTCCTTTCCGAAAGTTAGAACTAACTCAAACACTTTCTAAACCTGACACAAAGAGTCAACTATAACGTTAGTTCACCGATCTTCTTCTAAGGAGTTAACATGATCGACTCACGATTCTCGAAGTTTGAACCAAGTTGAAACATTTGCAAACCGAACTCAAATAGTTCTTTATCACGCTCACCGATCTCTTTGAAGGACTTAATGTATCATCTCTCTAGTCTATGGTAGAACCAAGTCTAAAACACTTGTTAAACCTGACTCAAAGCCTTCACAAACATATTCACCGATCTCTTTGAAGAACATAACATCATCAACTCTCCATTTAGAGTTAGAACCAAGTCTAAAAACTTGGTAAACAGGAGTTAAATAGTTCACTTCATGTTCACGATCTTCTTTGAAGGATTTAACATGGGATCAACTATCTAGTTTGACTTAGAGCAAAGACAAAACACTTCGTAAATCGGACTCAAATAATTCACTATCACGCTCAACGATCTCTAAGAAGGAAATAACATGGTCAACTCCACATTCCTAGTTAGAACAAAGATGAAAACTTGGTAAACTAGAATTAAAGAGTTAACTATCACATCGACCGATCTCCCTTTAAGGACTAAACGTGATCAACTCTCCTTTCCGAAAGTTAGAACTAACTCAAACACTTTCTAAACCTGACACACAAAGACTCAACTATAACGCTCATCGATCTTCTTCTAAGGAGTTAACATGATCGACTCACGATTCTCGAAGTTTGAACCAAGTCGAAACATTTGCAAACCGAACTCAAATAGTTCTTTATCACGCTCACCGATCTCTTTGAAGGACTTAATGTATCATCTCTCTAGTCTATGGTAGAACCAAGTCTAAACACTTGTTAAACCTGACTCAAAGCCTTCACAAACATATTCACCGATCTCTTTGAAGAACATAACATCATCAACTCTCCATTTAGAGTTAGAACCAAGTCTAAAAACTTGGTAAACATGTGAGTTAAATAGTTCACTTCATGTTCACGATCTTCTTTGAAGGATTTTTAATATGGATCAACTATCTAGTTTGACTTAGAGCAAAGACAAAACACTTCGTAAATCGACTCAAATAATTCACTATCACGCTCAATGACTAAGAAGGAAATAACATGGTCAACTCCACATTCCTAGTTAGAACAAAGATGAAAAACTTGGTAAACTAGAATTAAAGAGTTAACTATCACATTGACCGATCTCCCTTTAAGGACTAAACGTGATCAACTCTCCTTTCCGAGTTAGAACTAACTCAAACACTTTCTAAACCTGACACAAAGAGTCAACTATAACTCACCGATCTTCTTCTAAGGAGTTAACATGATCGACTCACGATTCTCGAAGTTTGAACCAAGTCGAAACATTTGTAAACCGAACTCAAATAGTTCTTTATCACGCTCACCGATCTCTTTGAAGGACTTAATGTATCATCTCTCTAGTCTATGGTAGAACCAAGTCTAAACACTTGTTAAACCTGACTCAAAGCCTTCACAAACATATTCACCGATCTCTTTGAAGAACATAACATCATCAACTCTCCATTTAGAGTTAGAACCAAGTCTAAAAACTTGGTAAACCTGGAGTTAAATAGTTCACTTCATGTTCACGATCTTCTTTGAAGGATTTAACATGGGATCAACTATCTAGTTTGACTTAGAGCAAAGACAAAACACTTCGTAAACCGACTCAAATAATTCACTATCACGCTCAATGATCTCTAAGCTAAGGAAATAACATGGTCAACTCCACATTCCAAGTTAGAACAAAGATGAAAAACTTGGTAAACTAGAATTAAAGAGTTAACTATCACATTGACCGATCTCCCTTTAAGGACTAAACGTGATCAACTCTCCTCCTTTCCGAGTTTGAACTAACTCAAACACTTTCTAAATCTGACACAAAGAGTCAACTATAACGTTAGTTCACCGATCTTCTTCTAAGGAGTTAACATGATCGACTCACGATTCTCGAAGTTTGAACCAAGTCGAAACATTTGCAAACCGAACTCAAATAGTTCTTTATCACGCTCACCGATCTCTTTGAAGGACTTAATGTATCATCTCTCTAGTCTATGGTAGAACCAAGTCGAAACACTTGTTAAACCTGACTCAAAGCCTTCACAAACATATTCACCGATCTCTTTGAAGAACATAACATCATCAACTCTCCATTTAGAGTTAGAACCAAGTCTAAAAACTTGGTAAATGTGAGTTAAATAGTTCATCTTCATGTTCACGATCTTCTTTGAAGGATTTAACATGGGATCAACTATCTAGTTTGACTTAGAGCAAAGACAAAACACTTCTCGTAAATCGGACTCAAATAATTCACTATCACGCTCTCGACGATCTCTTAAGAAGGAAATAACATGGTCAACTCCACATTCCTAGTTAGAACAAAGATGAAAAACTTGGTAAACTAGAATTAAAGAGTTAACTATCACATTGACCGATCTCCCTTTAAGGACTAAACGTGATCAACTCTCCTTTCCGAAAGTTAGAACTAACTCAAACACTTTCTAAACCTGACACAAAGAGTCAACTATAACGTTCACCGATCTTCTTCTAAGGAGTTAACATGATCGACTCACGATTCTCGAAGTTTGAACCAAGTTGAAACATTTGGCAAACCGAACTCAAATAGTTCTTTATCACGCTCACCGATCTCTTTGAAGGACTTAATGTATCATCTCTCTAGTCTATGGTAGAACCAAGTCTAAACACTTGTTAAACCTGACTCAAAGCCTTCACAAACATATTCACCGATCTCTTTGAAGAACATAACATCATCAACTCTCCATTTAGAGTTAGAACCAAGTCGAAAAACTTGGTAAACAGGAGTTAAATAGTTCAGCTTCATGTTCACGATCTTCTTTGAAGGATTTAACATGGGATCAACTATCTAGTTTGACTTAGAGCAAAGACAAAACACTTCGTATACTGGACTCAAATAATTCACTATCACGCTCAATGATCTCGCTAAGGAAATAACATGGTCAACTCCACATTCCTAGTTAGAACAAAGATGAAAACTTGGTAAACTAGAATTAAAGAGTTAACTATCACATTGACCGATCTCCCTTTAAGGACTAAACGTGATCAACTCTCCTTTCCGAGTTAGAACTAACTCGAAACACTTTCTAAACCGGACACAAAGAGTCAACTATAACGTTCACCGATCTTCTTCTAAGGAGTTAACATGATCGACTCACGATTCTCGAAGTTTGAACCAAGTCGAAACATTTGGTAAACCGAACTCAAATAGTTCTTTATCACGCTCACCGATCTCTTTGAAGGACTTAATGTATCATCACTCTCTAGTCTATGGTAGAACCAAGTCTAAACACTTGTTAAACCTGACTCAAAGCCTTCACAAACATATTCACCGATCTCTTTGAAGAACATAACATCATCAACTCTCCATTTAGAGTTAGAACCAAGTCGAAAAACTTGGTAAACAGGAGTTAAATAGTTCACTTCATGTTCACGATCTTCTTTGAAGGATTTAAATGGGATCAACTATCTAGTTTGACTTAGAGCAAAGACAAAACACTTCGTAAACTGGACTCAAATAATTCACTATCACGCTCAACGATCTCTTAAGAAGGAAATAACATGGTCAACTCCACATTCCTAGTTAGAACAAAGATGAAAAACTTGGTAAACTAGAATTAAAGAGTTAACTATCACATCGACCGATCTCCCTTTAAGGACTAAACGTGATCAACTCTCCTTTCCGAAAGTTAGAACTAACTCAAACACTTTCTAAACCTGACACAAAGAGTCAACTATAACGTTAGTTCACCGATCTTCTTCTAAGGAGTTAACATGATCGACTCACGATTCTCGAAGTTTGAACCAAGTTGAAACATTTGCAAACCGAACTCAAATAGTTCTTTATCACGCTCACCGATCTCTTTGAAGGACTTAATGTATCATCTCTCTAGTCTATGGTAGAACCAAGTCTAAACACTTGTTAAACCTGACTCAAAGCCTTCACAAACATATTCACCGATCTCTTTGAAGAACATAACATCATCAACTCTCCATTTAGAGTTAGAACCAAGTCTAAAAACTTGGTAAACAGGAGTTAAATAGTTCACTTCATGTTCACGATCTTCTTTGAAGGATTTAACATGGGATCAACTATCTAGTTTGACTTAGAGCAAAGACAAAACACTTCGTAAATCGGACTCAAATAATTCACTATCACGCTCAATGACTAAGAAGGAAATAACATGGTCAACTCCACATTCCTAGTTAGAACAAAGATGAAAAACTTGGTAAACTAGAATTAAAGAGTTAACTATCACATTGACCGATCTCCTTTAAGGACTAAACGTGATCAACTCTCCTTTCCGAGTTAGAACTAACTCAAACACTTTCTAAACCTGACACAAAGACTCAACTATAACGCTCACCGATCTTCTTCTAAGGAGTTAACATGATCGACTCACGATTCTCGAAGTTTGAACCAAGTCTAAACATTTGCAAACCGAACTCAAATAGTTCTTTATCACGCTCACCGATCTCTTTGAAGGACTTAATGTATCATCTCTCTAGTCTATGGTAGAACCAAGTCTAAACACTTGTTAAACCTGACTCAAAGCCTTCACAAACATATTCACCGATCTCTTTGAAGAACATAACATCATCAACTCTCCATTTAGAGTTAGAACCAAGTCTAAAAACTTGGTAAACCTGAGTTAAATAGTTCACCTTCATGTTCACGATCTTCTTTGAAGGATTTAACATGGGATCAACTATCTAGTTTGACTTAGAGCAAAGACAAAACACTTCGTAAATCGACTCAAATAATTCACTATCACGCTCAATGATCTCTAAGAAGGAAATAACATGGTCAACTCCACATTCCTAGTTAGAACAAAGATGAAAAACTTGGTAAACTAGAATTAAAGAGTTAACTATCACATCGACCGATCTCCCTTTAAGGACTAAACGTGATCAACTCTCCTTTCCGAAAGTTAGAACTAACTCAAACACTTTCTAAACCTGACACAAAGAGTCAACTATAACGTTAGTTCACCGATCTTCTTCTAAGGAGTTAACATGATCGACTCACGATTCTCGAAGTTTGAACCAAGTGAAACATTTGGTAAACCGAACTCAAATAGTTCTTTATCACGCTCACCGATCTCTTTGAAGGACTTAATGTATCATCTCTCTAGTCTATGGTAGAACCAAGTCTAAAACACTTGTTAAACCTGACTCAAAGCCTTCACAAACATATTCACCGATCTCTTTGAAGAACATAACATCATCAACTCTCCATTTAGAGTTAGAACCAAGTCTAAAAAAACTTGGTAAATGTGAGTTAAATAGTTCACTTCATGTTCACGATCTTCTTTGAAGGATTTAACATGGGATCAACTATCTAGTTTGACTTAGAGCAAAGACAAAACACTTCGTAAACGGACTCAAATAATTCACTATCACGCTCGATGATCTCTAAGAAGGAAATAACATGGTCAACTCCACATTCCTAGTTAGAACAAAGATGAAAAACTTGGTAAACTAGAATTAAAGAGTTAACTATCACATTGACCGATCTCCCTTTAAGGACTAAACGTGATCAACTCTCCTTTCCGAGTTAGAACTAACTCAAACACTTTCTAAACCTGACACAAAGAGTCAACTATAAGTTCACCGATCTTCTTCTAAGGAGTTAACATGATCGACTCACGATTCTCGAAGTTTGAACCAAGTCGAAACATTTGCAAACCGAACTCAAATAGTTCTTTATCACGCTCACCGATCTCTTTGAAGGACTTAATGTATCATCTCTCTAGTCTATGGTAGAACCAAGTCTAAACACTTGTTAAACCTGACTCAAAGCCTTCACAAACATATTCACCGATCTCTCTTTGAAGAACATAACATCATCAACTCTCCATTTAGAGTTAGAACCAAGTCTAAAAACTTGGTAAAATGTGAGTTAAATAGTTCACTTCATGTTCACGATCTTCTTTGAAGGATTTAACATGGGATCAACTATCTAGTTTGACTTAGAGCAAAGACAAAACACTTCGTAAACCGGACTCAAAGAATTCACTATCACGCTCATGATCACTAAGAAGGAAATAACATGGTCAACTCCACATTCCTAGTTAGAACAAAGATGAAAACTTGGTAAACTAGAATTAAAGAGTTAACTATCACATTGACCGATCTCCCTTTAAGGACTAAACGTGATCAACTCTCCTTTCCGAAAGTTAGAACTAACTCAAACACTTTCTAAACCTGACACAAAGAGTCAACTATAACGTTCACCGATCTTCTTCTAAGGAGTTAACATGATCGACTCACGATTCTCGAAGTTTGAACCAAGTCGAAACATTTGGCAAACCGAACTCAAATAGTTCTTTATCACGCTCACCGATCTCTTTGAAGGACTTAATGTATCATCTCTCTAGTCTATGGTAGAACCAAGTCTAAACACTTGTTAAACCTGACTCAAAGCCTTCACAAACATATTCACCGATCTCTTTGAAGAACATAACATCATCAACTCTCCATTTAGAGTTAGAACCAAGTCTAAAAACTTGGTAAACCTGAGTTAAATAGTTCACTTCATGTTCACGATCTTCTTTGAAGGATTTAACATGGGATCAACTATCTAGTTTGACTTAGAGCAAAGACAAAACACTTGTAAACCGGACTCAAATAATTCACTATCACGCTCAATGATCGCCTAAGAAGGAAATAACATGGTCAACTCCACATTCCAAGTTAGAACAAAGATGAAAACTTGGTAAACTAGAATTAAAGAGTTAACTATCACATTGACCGATCTCCCTTTAAGGACTAAACGTGATCAACTCTCCTTTCCGAGTTTGAACTAACTCAAACACTTTCTAAACCTGACACAAAGACTCAACTATAACGCTCATCGATCTTCTTCTAAGGAGTTAACATGATCGACTCACGATTCTCGAAGTTTGAACCAAGTCGAAACATTTGGTAAACCGAACTCAAATAGTTCTTTATCACGCTCACCGATCTCTTTGAAGGACTTAATGTATCATCTCTCTAGTCTATGGTAGAACCAAGTCTAAACACTTGTTAAACCTGACTCAAAGCCTTCACAAACATATTCACCGATCTCTTTGAAGAACATAACATCATCAACTCTCCATTTAGAGTTAGAACCAAGTCTAAAAACTTGGTAAACCTGAGTTAAATAGTTCACTTCATGTTCACGATCTTCTTTGAAGGATTTAACATGGATCAACTATCTAGTTTGACTTAGAGCAAAGACAAAACACTTCGTAAACCGGACTCAAATAATTCACTATCATCACGCTCGACGATCTCCTAAGAAGGAAATAACATGGTCAACTCCACATTCCTAGTTAGAACAAAGATGAAAAACTTGGTAAACTAGAATTAAAGAGTTAACTATCACATTGACCGATCTCCCTTTAAGGACTAAACGTGATCAACTCTCTCTCTTTTCCGAGTTAGAACTAACTCAAACACTTTCTAAACCTGACACAAAGAGTCAACTATAACGTTAGTTCACCGATCTTCTTCTAAGGAGTTAACATGATCGACTCACGATTCGAAGTTTGAACCAAGTTGAAACATTTGTAAACCGAACTCAAATAGTTCTTTATCACGCTCACCGATCTCTTTGAAGGACTTAATGTATCATCTCTCTAGTCTATGGTAGAACCAAGTCTAAAACACTTGTTAAACCTGACTCAAAGCCTTCACAAACATATTCACCGATCTCTCTTTGAAGAACATAACATCATCAACTCTCCATTTAGAGTTAGAACCAAGTCTAAAAACTTGGTAAACAGAGAGTTAAATAGTTCACTTCATGTTCACGATCTTCTTTGAAGGATTTAACATGGGATCAACTATCTAGTTTGACTTAGAGCAAAGACAAAACACTTCGTAAATCGGACTCAAATAATTCACTATCACGCTCAATGATCGAAAGGAAATAACATGGTCAACTCCACATTCCTAGTTAGAACAAAGATGAAAAACTTGGTAAACTAGAATTAAAGAGTTAACTATCACATCGACCGATCTCCTTTAAGGACTAAACGTGATCAACTCTCCTTTCCGAAAGTTAGAACTAACTCAAACACTTTCTAAACCTGACACAAAGACTCAACTATAACTATAACGCTCACCGATCTTCTTCTAAGGAGTTAACATGATCGACTCACGATTCTCGAAGTTTGAACCAAGTCGAAACATTTGGTAAACCGAACTCAAATAGTTCTTTATCACGCTCACCGATCTCTTTGAAGGACTTAATGTATCATCTCTCTAGTCTATGGTAGAACCAAGTCTAAACACTTGTTAAACCTGACTCAAAGCCTTCACAAACATATTCACCGATCTCTTTGAAGAACATAACATCATCAACTCTCCATTTAGAGTTAGAACCAAGTCTAAAAACTTGGTAAACAGTGAGTTAAATAGTTCAACTTCATGTTCACGATCTTCTTTGAAGGATTTAACATGGGATCAACTATCTAGTTTGACTTAGAGCAAAGACAAAACACTTGGTAAACCGGACTCAAAGAATTCACTATCACGCTCAATGATCGCCAAGAAGGAAATAACATGGTCAACTCCACATTCCAAGTTAGAACGAAGATGAAACACTTGGTAAACTAGAATTAAAGAGTTAACTATCACATTGACCGATCCCTTTAAGGACTAAACGTGATCAACTCTCCTTTCCGAGTTTGAACTAACTCAAACACTTTCTAAATCTGACACAAAGAGTTAACATGATCGACTCAACATTCTCGAGTTTGAACTAAGTCGAAACATTCTGCAAACCGAACTCAAATAGTTCTTTATCACGCTCACCGATCTCTTTGAAGGACTTAATGTATCATCTCTCTAGTCTATGGTAGAACCAAGTCTAAACACTTGTTAAACCTGACTCAAAGCCTTCACAAACATATTCACCGATCTCTTTGAAGAACATAACATCATCAACTCTCCATTTAGAGTTAGAACCAAGTCTAAAAACTTGGTAAATCGGAGTTAAATAGTTCAATCTTCATGTTCACGATCTTCTTTGAAGGATTTAACATGGGATCAACTATCTAGTTTGACTTAGAGCAAAGACAAAACACTTCAGAACCGGACTCAAATAATTCACTATCACGCTCGACGATCTCTAAGAAGGAAATAACATGGTCAACTCCACATTCCTAGTTAGAACAAAGATGAAAACTTGGTAAACTAGAATTAAAGAGTTAACTATCACATTGACCGATCTCCTTTAAGGACTAAACGTGATCAACTCTCCTTTCCGAAAGTTAGAACTAACTCAAACACTTTCTAAACCTGACACAAAGAGTCAACTATAACGTTAGTTCACCGATCTTCTTCTAAGGAGTTAACATGATCGACTCACGATTCTCGAAGTTTGAACCAAGTTGAAACATTTGCAAACCGAACTCAAATAGTTCTTTATCACGCTCACCGATCTCTTTGAAGGACTTAATGTATCATCTCTCTAGTCTATGGTAGAACCAAGTCTAAACACTTGTTAAACCTGACTCAAAGCCTTCACAAACATATTCACCGATCTCTTTGAAGAACATAACATCATCAACTCTCCATTTAGAGTTAGAA
The DNA here is from genome assembly GCA_020916435.1 of Oxytropis ochrocephala. Taxonomy (NCBI): domain Eukaryota; kingdom Viridiplantae; phylum Streptophyta; class Magnoliopsida; order Fabales; family Fabaceae; genus Oxytropis; species Oxytropis ochrocephala. The sequence goes on from JAJHUT010000062.1 coordinate 22,857, forward strand.
CCAAGTCTAAAAACTTGGTAAACAGGAGTTAAATAGTTCACTTCATGTTCACGATCTTCTTTGAAGGATTTAACATGGGATCAACTATCTAGTTTGACTTAGAGCAAAGACAAAACACTTCGTAATCGGACTCAAATAATTCACTATCACGCTCGACGATCTCTAAGGAAATAACATGGTCAACTCCACATTCCTAGTTAGAACAAAGATGAAAAACTTGGTAAACTAGAATTAAAGAGTTAACTATCACATTGACCGATCTCCTTTAAGGACTAAACGTGATCAACTCTCCTTTCCGAGTTAGAACTAACTCAAACACTTTCTAAACCTGACACAAAGACTCAACTATAACGCTCACCGATCTTCTTCTAAGGAGTTAACATGATCGACTCACGATTCGAGTTTGAACCAAGTCGAAACATTTGTAAACCGAACTCAAATAGTTCTTTATCACGCTCACCGATCTCTTTGAAGGACTTAATGTATCATCTCTCTAGTCTATGGTAGAACCAAGTCTAAACACTTGTTAAACCTGACTCAAAGCCTTCACAAACATATTCACCGATCTCTTTGAAGAACATAACATCATCAACTCTCCATTTAGAGTTAGAACCAAGTCTAAAAACTTGGTAAATGGAGTTAAATAGTTCAACTTCATGTTCACGATCTTCTTTGAAGGATTTAACATGGATCAACTATCTAGTTTGACTTAGAGCAAAGACAAAACACTTGGTAAACGGACTCAAAGAATTCACTATCACGCTCAATGATCGCCTAAGAAGGAAATAACATGGTCAACTCCACATTCCAAGTTAGAACAAAGATGAAACACTTGGTAAACTAGAATTAAAGAGTTAACTATCACATTGACCGATCTCCTTTAAGGACTAAACGTGATCAACTCTCCTTTCCGAGTTTGAACTAACTCAAACACTTTCTAAACCTGAACACTTTCTAAATATAACGACACAAAGAGTTAACATGATCGACTCACGATTCTCGAAGTTTGAACCAAGTCGAAACATTTGGTAAACCGAACTCAAATAGTTCTTTATCACGCTCACCGATCTCTTTGAAGGACTTAATGTATCATCTCTCTAGTCTATGGTAGAACCAAGTCTAAACACTTGTTAAACCTGACTCAAAGCCTTCACAAACATATTCACCGATCTCTTTGAAGAACATAACATCATCAACTCTCCATTTAGAGTTAGAACCAAGTCTAAAAACTTGGTAACCTGGAGTTAAATAGTTCACTTCATGTTCACGATCTTCTTTGAAGGATTTAACATGGGATCAACTATCTAGTTTGACTTAGAGCAAAGACAAAACACTTCGTAAATCGGACTCAAATAATTCACTATCACGCTCGACGATCTCTAAGAAGGAAATAACATGGTCAACTCCACATTCCTAGTTAGAACAAAGATGAAAAACTTGGTAAACTAGAATTAAAGAGTTAACTATCACATTGACCGATCTCCCTTTAAGGACTAAACGTGATCAACTCTCCTTTCCGAGTTAGAACTAACTCGAAACACTTTCTAAACCGGACACAAAGAGTCAACTATAACGTTAGTTCACTGATCTTCTTCTAAGGAGTTAACATGATCGACTCACGATTCTGAGTTTGAACCAAGTTGAAACATTTGGTAAACCGAACTCAAATAGTTCTTTATCACGCTCACCGATCTCTTTGAAGGACTTAATGTATCATCTCTCTAGTCTATGGTAGAACCAAGTCGAAACACTTGTTAAACCGGACTCAAAGCCTTCACAAACATATTCACTGATCTCTTTTGAAGAACATAACATCATCAACTCTCCATTTAGAGTTAGAACCAAGTCGAAAAACTTGGTAAACAGGAGTTAAATAGTTCAGCTTCATGTTCACGATCTTCTTTGAAGGATTTAACATGGGATCAACTATCTAGTTTGACTTAGAGCAAAGACAAAACACTTCGTAAACTGGACTCAAATAATTCACTATCACGCTCGACGATATCAAGAAGGAAATAACATGGTCAACTCCACATTCCTAGTTAGAACAAAGATGAAAAACTTGGTAAACTAGAATTAAAGAGTTAACTATCACATTGACCGATCTCCCTTTAAGGACTAAACGTGATCAACTCTCCTTTCCGAGTTAGAACTAACTCGAAACACTTTCTAAACCGGACACAAAGAGTCAACTATAACGCTCATCGATCTTCTTCTAAGGAGTTAACATGATCGACTCACGATTCTCGAAGTTTGAACCAAGTCGAAACATTTGGTAAACCGAACTCAAATAGTTCTTTATCACGCTCACCGATCTCTTTGAAGGACTTAATGTATCATCTCTCTAGTCTATGGTAGAACCAAGTCTAAACACTTGTTAAACCTGACTCAAAGCCTTCACAAACATATTCACCGATCTCTTTGAAGAACATAACATCATCAACTCTCCATTTAGAGTTAGAACCAAGTCTAAAACTTGGTAAACAGGAGTTAAATAGTTCACTTCATGTTCACGATCTTCTTTGAAGGATTTAACATGGGATCAACTATCTAGTTTGACTTAGAGCAAAGACAAAACACTTCGTAAACCGACTCAAATAATTCACTATCACGCTCAATGATCTCTAAGAAGGAAATAACATGGTCAACTCCACATTCCTAGTTAGAACAAAGATGAAAACTTGGTAAACTAGAATTAAAGAGTTAACTATCACATTGACCGATCTCCCTTTAAGGACTAAACGTGATCAACTCTCCTTTCCGAGTTAGAACTAACTCAAACACTTTCTAAACCTGACACAAAGACTCAACTATAACGTTAGTTCACCGATCTTCTTCTAAGGAGTTAACATGATCGACTCACGATTCTCGAAGTTTGAACCAAGTCGAAACATTTGCAAACCGAACTCAAATAGTTCTTTATCACGCTCACCGATCTCTTTGAAGGACTTAATGTATCATCTCTCTAGTCTATGGTAGAACCAAGTCTAAAACACTTGTTAAACCTGACTCAAAGCCTTCACAAACATATTCACCGATCTCTTTGAAGAACATAACATCATCAACTCTCCATTTAGAGTTAGAACCAAGTCTAAAAACTTGGTAAACAGGAGTTAAATAGTTCACTTCATGTTCACGATCTTCTTTGAAGGATTTAACACGGGATCAACTATCTAGTTTGACTTAGAGCAAAGACAAAACACTTCGTAAACCGACTCAAAGAATTCACTATCACGCTCAATGATCGCCTAAGAAGGAAATAACATGGTCAACTCCACATTCCAAGTTAAAACAAAGATGAAACACTTGGTAAACTAGAATTAAAGAGTTAACTATCACATTGACCGATCTCCCTTTAAGGACTAAACGTGATCAACTCTCTTTCCGAGTTTGAACTAACTCAAACACTTTCTAAAACAAAGACACAAAGAGTTAACATGATCGACTCACGATTCTCGAAGTTTGAACCAAGTCGAAACATTTGCAAACCGAACTCAAATAGTTCTTTATCACGCTCATCGATCTCTTTGAAGGACTTAATGTATCATCTCTCTAGTCTATGGTAGAACCAAGTCGAAACACTTGTTAAACCTGACTCAAAGCCTTCACAAACATATTCACCGATCTCTTTGAAGAACATAACATCATCAACTCTCCATTTAGAGTTAGAACCAAGTCGAAAAAACTTGGTAAACCTGAGTTAAATAGTTCACTTCATGTTCACGATCTTCTTTGAAGGATTTAACATGGGATCAACTATCTAGTTTGACTTAGAGCAAAGACAAAACACTTGGTAAACCGGACTCAAAGAATTCACTATCACGCTCAATGATCAAGAAGGAAATAACATGGTCAACTCCACATTCCAAGTTAGAACAAAGATGAAAAACTTGGTAAACTAGAATTAAAGAGTTAACTATCACATTGACCGATCTCCTTTAAGGACTAAACGTGATCAACTCTCCTTTCCGAGTTTGAACTAACTCAAACACTTTCTAAACCTGACACAAAGACTATAACGCTCACCGATCTTCTTCTAAGGAGTTAACATGATCGACTCACGATTCTCGAAGTTTGAACCAAGTCGAAAACATTTGCAAACCGAACTCAAATAGTTCTTTATCACGCTCACCGATCTCTTTGAAGGACTTAATGTATCATCTCTCTAGTCTATGGTAGAACCAAGTCGAAACACTTGTTAAACCTGACTCAAAGCCTTCACAAACATATTCACCGATCTCTTTGAAGAACATAACATCATCAACTCTCCATTTAGAGTTAGAACCAAGTCTAAAAACTTGGTAAACCAGGAGTTAAATAGTTCACTTCATGTTCACGATCTTCTTTGAAGGATTTAACATGGGATCAACTATCTAGTTTGACTTAGAGCAAAGACAAAACACTTCGTAAACCGGACTCAAAGAATTCACTATCACGCTCAATGATCGCCTAAGGAAATAACATGGTCAACTCCACATTCCAAGTTAAAACAAAGATGAAAACTTGGTAAACTAGAATTAAAGAGTTAACTATCACATTGACCGATCTCCCTTTAAGGACTAAACGTGATCAACTCTCCTTTCCGAGTTTGAACTAACTCAAACACTTTCTAAACCTGACACAAAGATCAACTATAACGACACAAAGAGTTAACATGATCGACTCACGATTCTCGAAGTTTGAACCAAGTCGAAACATTTGCAAACCGAACTCAAATAGTTCTTTATCACGCTCATCGATCTCTTTGAAGGACTTAATGTATCATCTCTCTAGTCTATGGTAGAACCAAGTCGTAAAACACTTGTTAAACCTGACTCAAAGCCTTCACAAACATATTCACCGATCTCTTTGAAGAACATAACATCATCAACTCTCCATTTAGAGTTAGAACCAAGTTAAAAAAACTTTGTAAACAGGAGTTAAATAGTTCACTTCATGTTCACGATCTTCTTTGAAGGATTTAACATGGGATCAACTATCTAGTTTGACTTAGAGCAAAGACAAAACACTTGGTAAACCGGACTCAAAGAATTCACTATCACGCTCAATGATCGCCTAAGAAGGAAATAACATGGTCAACTCCACATTCCAAGTTAAAACAAAGATGAAACACTTGGTAAACTAGAATTAAAGAGTTAACTATCACATTGACCGATCTCCCTTTAAGGACTAAACGTGATCAACTCTCTTTCCGAGTTTGAACTAACTCAAACACTTTCTAAATCGGACACAAAGAGTTAACATGATCGATCTTCTTCTAAGGAGTTAACATGATCGACTCACGATTCTCGAAGTTTGAACCAAGTCGAAACATTTGCAAACCGAACTCAAATAGTTCTTTATCACGCTCACCGATCTCTTTGAAGGACTTAATGTATCATCTCTCTAGTCTATGGTAGAACCAAGTCTAAACACTTGTTAAACCTGACTCAAAGCCTTCACAAACATATTCACCGATCTCTTTGAAGAACATAACATCATCAACTCTCCATTTAGAGTTAGAACCAAGTCTAAAAACTTGGTAAACAGGAGTTAAATAGTTCACTTCATGTTCACGATCTTCTTTGAAGGATTTAACATGGGATCAACTATCTAGTTTGACTTAGAGCAAAGACAAAACACTTGGTAAATCGGACTCAAAGAATTCACTATCACGCTCAATGATCGCCTAAGAAGGAAATAACATGGTCAACTCCACATTCCAAGTTAGAACAAAGATGAAACACTTGGTAAACTAGAATTAAAGAGTTAACTATCACATTGACCGATCTCCCTTTAAGGACTAAACGTGATCAACTCTCCTTTCCGAAGTTTGAACTAACTCAAACACTTTCTAAAACCTGACACAAAGAGTTAACATAACGCTAAACACATCGATCTTCTTCTAAAGAAAAAGGAGTTAACATGATCGACTAAACACTACGATTCTCGAAGTTTGAACCAAGTCTAAAACATTTATCTTAAACCGAACTCAAATAGTTCTTTATCACGCTCATCGATCTCAAAATTTTCAAGGACTTAATGTATCATCTCTCTAGTCTATGGTAGAACCAAGTCTATGGGTGAAACACTTGTTAAACCGGAAATTTTACTTTAGCGAGGAATTATATTAGCGAGGGAAATTTTGAGTTAGCGAGGTAATAATATTAGCGAGGGAATTATTACATTTAGCGACGGAATTCAAAAACGAAATATGTGGGTTACAGCTGTGTTTAAATTTAGCGAGGGAATTATAACTATAAGCGACGAAAATATTAAAAAAAAAACAGAGCACCTTTGGCGACGGCCTTATCTGTCGCTAATTCCCTCAGTATAGCATTTTTAGCGACCCTCCTACATTCCCTCGCTAATACTGTTTTTTTTTTGTAGTGACCGAAGTATATTGCGTTGGAACAGTCTGCTTTTGTTGCTCACAGATCTATTCTTGATAATGTTATGGCGGCAATTGAAACTTTGCATTATTTGAAGTATAAGACTATGGGGAAGCAAGGGGAGCTGGCGCTAAAAATAGACAATAGTAAGGCGTATGATCGTGTAGATTGGGGCTACTTACATCGAATATTGGTGAAGATGGGTTTTGAGGACCGGTGGGTGCGTTGGGTGCGAATGTGTCTGGAAACAGTTGCTTACTTAGTTATGGTTAACGAGGAAAGAGTGGGACCTATCACTCCAGGAAGAGGACTTAGGCAGGGTGACCCACTGTCACCTTACCATTTTATATTGTGTGCAGAGAGACTCACTACTTTACTCAAGAGAGCTGAGAGCAGAGGGGATATTCATGGTGTGAAGGTGTGTAGAGGGGGCCCCTCCCGCTCACACCTCCATTTTGCTGACTGTTTTCTATTTTGCAGGGCTGATGCTAGAGAGAACAGACACCTTAAGGATATTCATAACACCTATGAGAAAGCGTCTGTGCAAGCTATTAACTTTCAAAAATCTGAGATCTTTTTTAGTAGGAACACCTCCCAAGCGGACCGGGCAGCAGTTACGGCAACACTAGGCATCACTGAATGTCTTGGTACGTGCAAATATTTGGGACTTCCTTCTATGATCGGGTACAACAACAAGCAAATTTTCTGATACTTAAGGAATCGCATGTGGAGCAAGCTTCATCACTGGTCTGGAAAGCGTTTATCTAAGGCAGGTAGGGAAGTATTGATCAAGTCTGTTGCTTAATCAATCCCAACTTACTGTATGAGCACTTTTATGATTCCTACTACCTTGAGGGATGAGCTTGAAAAAATGATGAACTCTTTTTGGTGGGGTACGAATCGTGGTACTCGGGGGGGGTAAGTGGGGTTAGTTTGGTAAATGTGTAGGGTGAGGGGGTGTGTTTGGAGTAGGAGGGGGTGTGGGAAAAGTAAAAGCCTGCTATTGTTTGGTGAATCATGGACAACACAAGAAAAAAATGTAAATTTTACTATAATTCTTTTTCTGATGTTTATAATGATTTTATATAACATATATTAAAATGTAATTAAAAAATTATAAAGAAAAACATAAGTATGAATGAGAATATGGAAGAGAGAGAGAGAGAGAGAGAATGAGAGAGAAAGAGAGAGAGATGAGGGAGATATGTCATGAGATGAGAAGATACAATAGAGATGAGAGGTGGAGAGGGGGGAGAGAAAGAGAGATGAAGATAGACCATTGGATGAGAAAGTATTAAAGAGGTGGAGAAAAAGATAGGTAAAAATGGGATAGGAGAGAGAGAGAGAGAAGAATGAGATAGGAGAGAGAAAGAGAAAGAGAAAGAGAAAATTATTGAATAGGAAATAAAAATAATATTTTGGTATTTTTTGAGTGATCGGGAAGTTGTACTGTGCACAAAAAGTTGTATTGTGGTTTTGTGAGATACAGGAATTTGGGTCTTTGTCCAGCCCCTTGCCCTCATTTTTGTCCAGTACTGTGAACAGTTTTCAAATCAAACAGGGTACAAGTGGAGTTGTCCAGTCCAGTCCCTTACTGTTAGTGAATCAAACGCACCCTTAGTGTGTCTACACTACTCACAATTGGTGGGAGTATGAAAATTGAATTAAAACAATATAAACAATAAAGAGGTGTAAGGAATCAGTGAGATAAATTAGTTGAGATGTTTTCACCAAGTAAATCACTTCTAAGAGTTTTAGTAGTGTAGGCAGTGTAGGTACACTAGATGCAACTGCATCAGTATGTGCCTTTCATTCACTTTCTTCAGAGTTTCATTACAAGCTTCCTATGTCTAGGCATGCTAAATAGGTTCACTTCTATCTCTTAAGCGTCCATTGTTTCAACTTAGGAACTATGTTATCCTATGTCTAGGACTTAACATGGTTTTAAGAATCATTTCCTTATCAAAACGAGTTTAACAAAGAATTTGTTACAAACACTTATTCCTATTAACTCTTGATGTCCTAAATGTAACCCATGTCAGCTGCTTCAAGTTTACTTATTTTAAAGTGATCAAATTCATAATAAGCTTTGAAAGAAGTATTACACAAGAGTTAAAGTGCACACACTACATAAACAACATTTACTTGCTTAGAAGATCATTACAAGGTTACAACATCTCAACTAAGGAAATTTAGCTCATATTACTCATAATATAATAGAGAGAATCTGCAAAGAGAGTAATCAAATGAGTAATATTACAAAAGAACTCAAAAGGATAGAGATTACACAAAGGGGAGATCTTTTGCATGAGATTCCAAGTTGAAGTACAATACCAAATCCTTACACAAGTTTCCTCCAAGAAGAAGTGAGGGCAAAGGTAGTCAAGCACTCCCCTACCTTCTTACTATTGAGAAACTATCTAAAAACTAAGCCTAACTTACAATTATAAAGAAACTATGTGATCCTTAAAAGCTTGGATGATTTTGAAGTGAAGAGATGGTCTTCAATTTATAGGCAATGAGCTTTCCTCCCTTTGAGGTTTTCCTTGGCGCCAAAGATAACTGAGATCAGCTAAGCATGGTTAATTTGCAGATCACCTATGAGCAAGTTGGTCTTTCACTTCATATCACATGGGGTGGTCCAATGGTGAAGTGCCAAGTGGCCTTGAATGAATGGCTCCCTTAAAGCAAGTATCCAATAGTAGGCGCCGAATTATGCAAGTGGGTCTGCTCCTCATGACCAAGCATGACGTCACATGTCAAGTGTTGAAGCATCAAATTGGTCCTTGGATGATTTGGTGCACTTTGCTGGTGTAGCAGCATTGGATGCAGGCAGTGCAGGTACTCCTGATGCAGGCAATGTAGGTACTAAGTGTAGCTGCACTAAGCAAAAACATCAAACATACCAAGACCTATGCAAATTGCTTAGTTCATTGTTGTAATCCATTTGAATCATTGAAATGTTGTTTCTTTACTTATAAGCTATATTTACATAATAATTTACTTGAAATTAAGCAATAATCTAAGTTTAATTGTATGAATAACTTTATATAAAATAGAGTTATCACACCCCCAAACTTAAATTGTTGCTTGTCCTCAAGCAACGACAAAAGAAACAAATACAAGACTATTATAATTATGAAGATCAGATCAGCTCATGCCTTTCAAAAAGAGTGTTTGGAATTTGTGTATTTTTATGATCTTCATTTTTCAGGAATCTTTTGTGTCTTTGATTTCTTAAAACATCTAGAGTTATAAAAACTCATTTGTGTGTGTGTGTGTGTGTCCCACCGAGTCTCAATTAGTTCCATAACTAAATAAAAAGTTTTTCCTTAGCTTTTGAAAAATGTGGAACACTTTTGGTCACCTTTAGAGATATTTCAAAATATAGACGACGCTAAGAATTTCTTCAAGTTTTGGGGGATTCTAAGCAAAACAAAGGGCTTTAATGTAGTATTTCAAAATTGTTGAGCCAATGCCTTATTTCTATTTTTGGGTGGTTGCTTTTTATTGATGCAATGCAGTGACTTCAATTGCATCATTTTTCTGAAGTGTAGGTACACTTGAATTTAACTGAGCAGGTGGTGTAGGTGCACCCAAAGTAGGCAGTGCAGGTACTCTTAGTGTAGCTGCAATGTAAACTCTAAGAATTTTTATAGCATACACTGCCCTCCTCGCTGACCTCCACGTGCATTTTTTCTCTTTCTTTGGTTTGTTTTTCTTTTCTTTTTCTTTATTCTTGAACTTTTGTTCATTTTTTTTCAAACCATTTGCACTTAAGGGATAGGTTCAGTTTTATGACTCAGGCAAGTGTAGCTTTTTACACATTTAGCCACTTTTGTAGCACTTTTGACAACCTATGGCATTGACTACTCTAAGCTTCTCATAATTTGCCTTAGTATTCATGGAATTTCCCCCAAACTTAATTCTTTAAGCTCTTCTATATTTTTAGTAAAAATATACTTTTGACCTTAGTTTTCCAAAAAATTCCCTAGCCTTAGATAGCTTCCTTTCTAGAATGGTTATTTTCAAAAACTCATCTTTGATGTGTCAAAGAAATTATAAAACTGGTCATTTCTAGATGTTTCGGTCTGGGCAAAAAGCCCCATTGGACATTGGGCCAGGCCCAATATCTCAGCACAGGCGCGACTCAAACACGCCAAAGGCGCTAGGCAAAGCACGCCCCGCTCGGGCATGAGAATCCGACGGCCAGTATCGCTTGAACGAATCCAACAGTCAAAACTGAGCTCTCGCGTCTATAAATAGAGCGGCAGGGCTCTCAATCCAGGTACGCTCTCATTCTTGCAACTCTCGCCTATTCTCTCACTGACTTAGGCATCAGAGTGTCTGCAGGTACACCCCCACCCGGCGTGGACCGCGATCATGCTCGGACTGCTGAAGACACCTCTACAGTTCCGAGGACCAGCCACCATCTCCGAGGAAGCAGGATCCACCTCATTCTTAAAATAAGGTACACTTTCGGGTTCAAGATCGAACAGTGGCGACCACCGTGGGAGTGCTTCTACGTATTCTCACCTGATCCCGCTCTCTCCGACTGACGAGATCCTCTCGGTAACTGACAAGATAATGGCACCACGGCAGTGCCCTTCCACTCGGGATAGTCCCGAGCCCTGGACGCAACTGCTTCTGCCCCGGTTCAACCCGAACAGACTCTAGAAGGGTATGTTCAAACTCTACCCCTTGAAGGAACTTCGGCGGTGCCAACTGCGCCAAGACCGCATATTCCCCCGCAAGTCCAACAGCTAGATCCGGCCCCGGCACTCCGGTGTCGCACCGGTTGTTGGATGTTCTCGAGAGAAGAAGCCGGGACCTCGTTCAACAGGAACAATCCTGACTCGAGCTAGCTGCTCTGGCACGAGCGCCTACCCTTCAGCCGTCGGCGCAAGCCATCCTATGTTCACCACCGACCGTGGCATCTCAGCAACGACACGCAATCCCACGCTGTCCCACTTACGATTCGCCCGTGGTTAGAGAAAGACGCCGAAGTAGGCCTCCAACACCTCCATCTCTCTCTGATTCTGACTCCGATTACGGCTCTAGCTGTGGGAATTCGTCATCAGATTCATCCTCCTCCAGAAGCCCTTCCTCGAGGAGGATGGTCTACAAATCCAAACGTAAGGGCAGGGGAAAGAACGCCACATGGAGTGCTCTCCAGAATCCAAAACTAAAAAATCCCTAAGGCTTGGGAAAAACCACCTCCGTTGGGGAGCTACGACGGGAAGTCCGACCCCGACGACCATGTGGAGGAATTCAACAGGGTTTTAGACTACATGGGTGCCCCCGAAGAGGTCCGTTGCAAACTCTTTCCTCTCACCCTGAAGAAAAGTGCATCAAAATGGTTTAGAGACTTTCCGGCGGCGTCCATCTCATCTTGGAAGCAACTTGCCAAGCTTTTCGCTTCTCGGTTCACCGCATCCCGATTGAAACCAAATTCGGTTGACATCCTCCGAACTATCTGCCAGGGGGAATCCGAGCCTTTGCGAGCTTATATCGAGAGGTATAATAAAGAGGCAGATGAGGTCTACAATGTCTCGGATGAAGTCCGAATGATGTTCTTAAGGCACGACCTTCGGAAAGGCACACTCTTCCATGTTAATGTCGGCCTTCGCCCGCCGGCAACGTTGAATGACTTCATGAGGCAAGCCCAACGCCACATAGATTACGAAGAATCAAACGAGGCCATGGAAGGAACTGCTGCCTCTCCACCTCAGGTGAAGGGCAAGGAACCCAAGGACAAATCAAAGAAGGAGGCCAATGAATGGCGTTCCCACTTCACTGACTACTCGCCACTCAACACCTCGAAGTCAAAAATTCTTCAGGAGTGCGCAAATGCGGAGTTCAACGAGGTCTTGTGGCCAGCTCCGATCCCAATAAGACATACAACGAACAAGAAAGCTTACTGTTGCTATCATCGGAGTCATGGGTACGACACCGAGGACTGCCGAGTGCTCAAAGATGACATTGAGGACTTAATCCAAAGGGGAAACCTAAGGCAATACCTCAAGTCCGACGAGAAGAAGAGGGACCGCTCGCCCCGAAAGCCCAAGCCGGCTGTAAACGAGGTCACTACACCAGACTCCGACGACGATGATTCGGATGAGGACTCCCCAAGGGCACAACGCCAAAGACTTGTCGCCATGGTGGTCATGGGAGGTTATTCCCTCAAAGTTGGGTAAACGCGCCGCTGAATGAAAAGGAGGTGGGGCGATATTCTGGACATCGCGAATAATCCCAATTCAATGCTGGTCAAGTCGGGCCGACCACCCCTCACCTTTGACGATTCCGAGCTTCCGGGCGGGAAACCAAACAAGTGGCTACCTTTGATCGTTTCGGCAGTTATTTTGGGAATAGACGTCAAGAGCGCCAATTTGATCAGCGGTCGTACGCGGGTCAAAATAATTAAAAAGTATTCAAATATAGTATCAAGGTAAGTTAACCTTGGTCGTCTCACGAGGATCTCTAATTCTGAAATTATCAAAATCAAGAACAAAGTTACTTGAAAAAGGGGTTTTTAGGAAAAGAGTTTGATGTTTAATGAAGGAAAAAACAATTAAAGATAGACAATCAATCCATTGGTTTCACGCGCTTCTTGGATTTATCATCGGTTCTAAAATAAATATTCGTGCAAGGGGTTTGATAATTCTTGATTGACAATAAACTAACTAAACAAGCGTTAGTCAGTTCATACGAATTCACAATGTTTTAAAGCAAACGTCAAAACAGTGTGTTCAATCTGATCGACCAGGAAGCTCGTCGGACCTCATGTTTCAGAGACTTACTGCCCAAGCTTCACATTTCCGAGGCCGACCTGATGGCCTATGAGGAGGTTTGTGTAGCACGCCGGGCCCCTCTCATGGCCGTGCGCTACCTCAAAAGAACTTCTCACCTCATGTAGAGTTTTTGCCTTCGTGGGAATCGAACCTCGTGCCTGCGTACATTTCCAACGCATTCCCACTACCAATTGAGCTACTAGCTCAATTGGTAGTGGGAATGCGTTGAAATGTACAAGAGGTACGAGGTTCGATTCCCACTGAAGGCAAAAACTCTACATGAGGTAGAGAAGTTCTTTGAGGTAGCGCAGGCCATGAGAAAGGCCCCGGCGCATGCTTTGATCGCTTCAACGGATCCTGAATAGTTCCTCTTGGATACCTCGAGCTGTTGGTCACGTACGGCGAAGACAAGCTTTCATGAACAGTCAAGACTCGTTTCTTGGTTCTTCCCTGCACGTCCCCCTACAACTGCATCGTGGACCGCTCGACTTTGGGGAGACTCGGAGCGGTAACTTCAACGGTCCAGCTTAAAATGAAATTCTTCTCCGAGGAAGGTAAGGTGATCACCATTGGGGCCGACCAAGACGCCACCAAACGCTGCCACTACCTCTGCATGAAGGAGGAGAGGAAAGCTGAAAAAGAAGATGCTCGACGCGCTGAGATAGCAGCCGGAAAGAAAAAATCATTTGAACAATGTATAGAAGAAATAATGTAACAATATTTCCCAATTTCTAAACGAAAAGAAAAGATTGCCGAATGTCCCTGTCTCCTGTTTAGCTTCCATGATTTCATATTTCATTTTGGTCGACTAACATGCAGGACATCTCGGCGAACCGTTCCGCTGAATTGACTCAACACCCCTCTCCCCGATTCCGACTCCGGTGGCACACCGGCGGATGACGATGAGGCGAGGCCGTCAAAAGAAAGTCCTCCACGATTTCGAGCTCTTACGCTCCGTCGTGGGGCGCTGGCGAGGCCCACAGCGGCTCAGGGCTTCGCAAACCTGTCTTTCGCCTCGAGCGATTGTGCCTTCCCTTCTCGGTGTCCGTGGGACTACCCTCCACCAGAATCCGAAGGACCCTCCCTTTTTGGTGTCCGATGGGACTACCCTCCATAAAAAAGGTGAGGGGAAGGAGTCCTTGCGGCTTCTGTCAAAGTGAAGGCCCGGATTCACAGCGATCCCGGTAAGAAGAACTCTCCGACGTCAGAACCGTGTTCCGTTGGAGAGCCCCGACGGCGAATGGAACGCACCTCCGAGGTAACAATCGCAAATTACTTAAATTTATCCTATTTTGCTGTGATTTGTAGTCCTTGCTCTCTCGTTAAGAAACCTCACACCGAGAAACGACTCTCACGCTCGAGATCGGTACGGTTAACAGAGACGCACTAAGGACACATCATAACAAAACAAGGGTGGCTAAGTTCTCTTGATTCATAATAGAATACCATTACAAACCCAGTATATATGCCGGACTAGAAAAACAAAAGAAAATTACATGTCATATCCACATGTTGGTGAGGATTCCTTCGACGAATCCTCATCACCTTGGGGATCTTCGCTTGTATCTTCTTCTATATCTGACCCATGCAGGGGGGAGTAGACGACCTCGGCCTCATCCAAGGAAATCTCGTCGGAAGGCTTTACAATTTTGCCTGAATAAACGACATTCTCTAAGCTCAACACATTCGTCGGCAGCTTGGGATGAAGGACCTCAACTTGAGCTCGGCAGCGCTCGAATCCGGTTTGGATGAAACTTTCCGAGCGACGTCTCAGTTCAGCCTCTTCGGTTCTCTCTCAGCTATTGAAGCTTTGGCAAGTTGAGCCCATCGTCGGCGACCTTCTCTCTGATCTCCTCAAGCTCGGCAACCAAGGCGTCATGTTCCTCGGCTTCCTGCTAATAGCTCACAACCTGACTTTCAAGCCGAGGCAGATCGGGACCGGCGCTTTGGATATAATCCAGCGTGTCAAGGAGCACTTGATTGAATTCCGACACCTCCGGGATCAGCACGTCCCGAACGCATTCCAGCTTGTCCCCTTGATCCAGCAGATCGCCTTCATCCCAGAGACTTCGTTGTCCAGTTTCCTGAGCTTGGCTTTGTACCAGCCGACTTGGGCATCCCAGTGTTGTTTCTTGATGGCATTCCAAAGCGCTCCTCCAATCGGCCCACCCGACCGCAGCCTCGGTTCAGCCCCCGAAGGTGCCTCTATGTCCTCAGGCAAGATGAATGCCGGCCTCTTCCGGGCAGGCTCAGCAAAGACAACCCCCTCTCGGTCTTTCTTTCTGGCTTTAGCTTCGGCATTACATGGGCGTAGGACGAGAGGTTTGGGAAGTCAGGCGAGATCAACCCTTTGGGCCAGCTCATCTACAAAGGAAAAAAGATAAATCAGTAAACTAGATACAAGACAAGACGACCTCGGTCAAGTGAAGCAAGCTTACCGAGGGTGATCTTCAGTTTTTCTGCCGACTCCAAGGCCGCTTCAATAATTTCCCTGCAAGGAACCTTCTTCCCCAAAGATCTTAAATTCTTCGCCCAGTGAAGTAAAAGGTTGTACGAAATAGCGTCGTCCCCGGATAGCGAGGTAGGGTCGACATCGTATGATCCCACCTCGGGACCAAAATGGGTGGCAGACCAACTGAAAGGGAAGCTCGGAATATACTCCTCCCGACTGGTGTAAGAGCTTGTAATGGCCTCCTTGGCGGCCCGGTTAGCAGCCAGTACATAAAAATACTGAATTTTGTATCCCTTGTTGGAATCAGTCACCAGAGTAAAGATGGCTTCATTAGTAATCCTCGGAAGCCAACGTGGGCGTGAATGTTACCAAGTGGCTTCAGTCTCAAGAGGGGGGGTGAATTGAGACTTTAAAAAACTTTTCCCCTTTTTAATGACTTAGATTAATTTTCGCGCAGGTTTATGAAATGAACGAATTAGAAATATAAACAAATAAAGAACACAAGATATTTATCTTTGGTTCACCACCTCCTAGTGACCTACTCAGTCTCCTCACAAACCCTTTGTGAGATTTTCACTATCAAACAAAGCTTAAAACGGGTGCTTTGAAACCCTTACAAAACTCGAGCACTCTTCACACTTAGGATCCCCACCTTTGTGCAAGAGCCCTCAAAACAATTACAATTGACAAACAAGAGATACCCCACCCTTGTTACAATCAAACACCCTAGAGAGATACCCCACTCTCTAGTACAACCAATTTACAAACAAGAGATACCCCACCCTTGTTGCAATCAAAACCCTAGAGAGATTCCTCACTCTCTAGAAAAACCAATTACAAGATAAAATCAAATTACAAGAAAAATAGCAATACCTCTAAGATAGGTGAATACAACAAATTGAAGTTCTCCAACCTAACCCTTGAGAGAGATCACTCAAATTGATAGAACAGTGAAGAAGCAAGTGTGACAATCGTGATAGGGTGTGTTCTGCGTTTTAGAATTGTAGGTTGTTGTAATCTGTGAAGCCCTAAATCCTATTTATAGAGTTTGTAGAAATATGACCGTTGAAGCAAATTGTAACTCTATTTTGATAAGTGAATAATCGATTGATTGCTTCTAAGGTAATAAGTTGGAAATCGATTTCTTGCTTAAGGAATAAGTGAGAAATCGATTTTGTACTTTAGTGAAGCAAGATGGTAATCGATTGATAGCTTCATAAAATTAAGTTCCTTAAGGCTAGGCAAGATGCAAATCGATTGTTAGCTTTAATAAGGCAAGCCACAAATCGATTTAGTGCTTTTAAAAAAAACTATGAATCGATTGCTTGCTTTAAGGTAAGAAGACATGAATCGATTGTTGTTTCAAAATAGGAAGCTAGTAATCGATTTTGTGCTTTAAGGAGGTAAGTGAACAATCGATTGTTTGCTTGTGGAAATAAGTGAACAATCGATTGTTTGCTTATGAAAACAAGTGAACAATCGATTTCTAGCTTTAAAATACCAAATCAAGAATGTTCTTTAGTTCAAAAACAATTTCTTGTAAGACATTAAGCCATTAATCTATTTCTTTTAAAAAACAAGTGCCTAACCTATTTAACATGCTTTTATCAATTGAAAACAAATGTTAGGTTCATTGTGAGTGCTAGTGTGTGGTGTGATTTGAGCCGATCCTCAAAAGCGGTTTACATTCATTCCTAGGACACGACCGAATTCCTAACGTCTACCCTTACCACAAACATTCTTCTTGAGTTGGTTGTGTCTTGGAGTTCCCTTTTGTCACTTTATTTAGAATGCTTCATCATCAAAACTTAACCTCGCAACACAAGATATCCACATTCTCCCCTTTTTGATGATGACAAAATTTTGATTCATCTTAGGTGGGAGGTTAGTTCATCAAGCAAAACAATGCACTAATATTAATGATATATATCTAGACTCCCCTTACTTGATGCTCCCCTATCTAAATGCAAAGTGACAATCCTATATTTCTCCCCCTTTTGTCATGATCAAAAGGGTTAATGCGAAACTTAGTTGGTGAGTCTAAAACGCAGCTAATAGTAATAAAGTGAGTCCATTGCATTTTAAAAAAATAGGCATAAACCACAAAATGACATGAGAGTCGGGTTTCAACACAAGATAGCCAAACATAATTCAATCAACTGCTCATATTTCATTCAGCTACATGATAACTTAATGACTCCAAGTTTTCTTGAATGAAAAATAAATTTTCTTTTGCAATGGTTTTGTAAAAATATCAGCCTAGCGGTTTTGAATGTTCAACTAAACAATCACATAATCACCTTTTTCAACATGATCTCTAAGAAAATGATGTCTAAGATCTATATGCTTTGTTCTAGAATGTTGAACAGGGTTCTTTGATAGATTAATGTGATTTATATCGACACCGTAGTTGAGATGTTGTTGTTTACTCTATTTACTATTATTATAACTTGCTTATTGATTAGTCCTCAATGGCGCATAAAACAAAATCAAACAGTGATAATCACATATATGTCTAATGCTCAGTAACTTATGCTTAATATATTCTACATAAAGCACAATGTCAATAGAGGTGGATAACTTTTACCAATCTTACCTTCACCAAGGATTCTTCCTCTTTTGCTGTTATCACAAGTCACATGACCGCTTTTTCTGGGGGTGAGTATTAAGAGCTTTGTCATATCTTCAGTCACGTGCTTTGAGCATTTGCTATCAAGGTATTGATTTTCCCCCATACCTTGAAGCATACCTGCAATAAGATCAAGTTGCAAATTTTGGTACCCAAATTTCTTTGGGTCCTTGTGGGTTAGTACTTGGTAGAGTCCCTTTGGGAACCCACACCTTTTTCACAACTTGTCTTCTTCTAGCCATGCACACAGATGCAGTATGTCCTAGTCTGGCACAGTAATAACATCTAATATATGGACTAGTAATGAGCTTAGGTCTATAATGCACATGTCTATTGACGAAATTATTTCTTGGAGACCTAGGATGCACATGTTGTATGTTGGACATTTTTCCTATTGTCCATTCAAGCTCATGAATTTTCTTTTCATATTCAGCACACTTATCACATACATAATTTTCTTTAAAGCAACCAAGACTATGATTTTCATTTCTAAGTTCTAATCTTTCCTTAGTTAAAACAATAACTTCATTTTGAAGATGAGCAACAGTTTTCTTTGATTGGGTTAATGCTTTAGCTAATTTTAGAGAATCATTATGCAATTCAAGAAATGCTTCATGTAATTCATCATATGCATTTTGTGAAGTTTCAGAGTTAGAATCTACCTCAGTTTCATTTTCACCGTCGTGATTCGGCCATGAGAGCAATTTGAGCTTCTTCACTTTCTCAATCATCCGATGAGTCCATGTCATTTTCTTCCCATGCTATGTAAGCTTTTCTACCCTTGTTTCCTTTGGATACCTTTTTCTTAGACTTTGATAGTTTTCTTTGTAAGTTCGGGCACTCCATCTTCATGTGTCCGGATTTGCCACATTCGTAGCAAGTTGGAGGACTTGAGAAGTTTTCCTTGCTTGAAACTCTTTTGGGTGAAGAGTTCTTCTTGGGGAAGCTTTTCCTTCTCATGAACTTTTGAATTTTCTAACCATTAGATCTATATACTCATCGTCTTCATCATCTTCATTTTCCGAATCATCACTATCATCGATGGATTTGAACTAGAAGCCTTGAGAGCTATGCTTTTCTTTTTCTTGTCTTTTCTTCATGTTCACTAGACGAGTGAGCTCTAACTCATGCTCTTGTAGTTTCCCAAAAAGAGTGGCAAGAGTCATGGTAGCTAAATTCCTTGATTCAGCTATATGATTACCTTCGGTTGCCATTCTCTATTCAAACACCTTAGCACTTTGTTGATCAAGTCTTCAAATAGAAATGATTTTCCTAAAGAACCCAATTGATTCACTATGTGAGTGAACCTCTTTTGCATTTCTTGTATGGTTTCTCCTGCATTCATTCCGAATAATTCATATTCTCGGATAAGAGTGTTTGTTCTTGCCCTTTTACCTCACTAGTACCTTCATGAGTGACTTGAAGATTGTCCCACATTTCTTGAGCAGCTTTTGCAATTCGACACCCTAAAGAACTCATCGGGCTTAATGCGGAAGTAATAATGTTTTTGGCCCGGAGATTGTGTTGAACCTTTTTCTTATCATCATCAGTCCATTCAACTCTTTCTTTGACAATGTAATACCGTTTACCAAGTGTGTGGGGACATAGGGTCCATTTTCCACAAACATCCCAAACATCAATATCAACCCCTTCAATGAATATTCTCATTCTTTCTTTCCAATATGCATAATCTTTCCCGTTGAATCCCGGAGGACGGGTAAGAGATGCACCCTCTAAATGAGACCAACTCAAGCCATTTCTCTTGAAGTCGCTAGGCCCTTTAAACAAGAGTCTAGCTCACGATACCACTTGTTACCAAGTGGCTTCATCTCAAGAGGGGGTGAATTGAGACTTTAAAAACTTTTCCCCTTTTAATGACTTAGATTAATTTTTCGCGCGAGTTTATGAAATGAACGAATTAGAAATATAAACGATAAGAAAGAACACAAGATATTTATCTTTGGTTCAGCCACCTCCTAGTGACCTACTCCACCCTCACAAACCCTTTGTGAGATTTTCACTATCAAACAAAGCTTAAAACGGGTGCTTTGAAACCTTACAAAACTCAGCACTCTTCACACTTAGGATCCCCACCTTTGTGCAAGAGCCCTCAAAACAATTACAATTGACAAACAAGAGATACCCCACCCTTGTTACAATCAAACACCCTAGAGAGATACCCCACTCTCTAGTACAACCAATTTACAAACAAGAGATACCCCACCCTTGTTGCAATCAAAACCCTAGAGAGATTCCTCACTCTCTAGAAAAACCAATTCTGATAAAATCAAATTACAAGAAAAATAGCAATACCTCTAAGATAGGTGAATACAACAAATTGAAGTTCTCCAACCTAACCCTTGAGAGAGATCAGCTCAAATTGATAGAACAGTGAAGAGCAAGTGTGACACTGTGATAGGGTGTGTTCTGCGTTTTAGAATTGTAGGTTGTTGTAATCTGTGAAGCCCTAAATCCTATTTATAGAGTTTGTAGAAATATGACCGTTGAAGCAAATTGTAACTCTATTTTGATAAGTGAATAATCGATTGATTGCTTCTAAGGTAATAAGTTGGAAATCGATTTCTTGCTTAAGGAATAAGTGAGAAATCGATTTTGTACTTTAGTGAAGCAAGATGGTAATCGATTGATAGCTTCATAAAATTAAGTTCCTTAAGGCTAGGCAAGATGCAAATCGATTGTTAGCTTTAATAAGGCAAGCCACAAATCGATTTAGTGCTTTTAAAAAAAACTATGAATCGATTGCTTGCTTTAAGGTAAGAAGACATGAATCGATTGTTGTTTCAAAATAGGAAGCTAGTAATCGATTTTGTGCTTTAAGGAGGTAAGTGAACAATCGATTGTTTGCTTGTGGAAATAAGTGAACAATCGATTGTTTGCTTATGAAAACAAGTGAACAATCGATTTCTAGCTTTAAAATACCAAATCAAGAATGTTCTTTAGTTCAAAAACAATTTCTTGTAAGACATTAAGCCATTAATCTATTTCTTTTAAAAAACAAGTGCCTAACCTATTTAACATGCTTTTATCAATTGAAAACAAATGTTAGGTTCATTGTGAGTGCTAGTGTGTGGTGTGATTTGAGCCGATCCTCAAAAGCGGTTTACATTCATTCCTAGGACACGACCGGAATTCCTAACGTCTACCCTTACCACAAACATTCTTCTTGAGTTGGTTGTGTCTTGGAGTTCCCTTTTGTCACTTTATTTAGAATGCTTCATCATCAAAACTTAACCTGCAACACAAGATATCCACAGTGAAAACCCTTCTCGTTCTTCTCGGGCAACCGAGTAATGCAAGTGAAGGCAAAGAAGACTCAGACAAAAGGGTCGCGTTTAAAATACGCCATCAGAGTCTCAAAGTTCCTGATGAAACCCCAGTCGTTCGGCACTAGTTGGCTTGGGGCAAGGTGAAGGTAGCTCAGCACTGATTGTTGGAAGTCGGACAAAGGGATCCGAATTCCCATCAAATCTAAG
Source organism: Oxytropis ochrocephala (assembly GCA_020916435.1). NCBI lineage: Eukaryota > Viridiplantae > Streptophyta > Magnoliopsida > Fabales > Fabaceae > Oxytropis > Oxytropis ochrocephala. The sequence continues at coordinate 44,594 of JAJHUT010000062.1, forward strand.
GTCTTCCGTGGAAGAAAAATCCAAGTGTATCTTTGGGAAAGGCAAGACAGATCGGAGTCGCCGACATCTTTCAGTCTCCACTTTTGGCCCTCGTGGGCGTTGATAAACTTCTGATAATAAGCCAGAGGCTTGTCCTTCACAAGCCGGGCCTTAGTAGCATGAATACTTCGGGAAACCCAACTGATATCCCCTTCGGACAAGCCATCGGCGGTTGATCGCACTCGGCTGCCTTCCTCAGCAACTTCACGAGATGAAGAAGACATCTTCAACGAATTCTGGGAAATCTTTGTATCAATAAACTCGTACGATCGGAAAGGAAAAACCACCACGCGAGTTGAACGAAAACTGATCTCGTACGGTGAACGGAAGATTGCTTGTTTAAACCGAAAATTGCTTCGCTCTACTCCCAAGGTTACAAATGACAACTAGTTGAGAAACAGATAAGCCCCTGAAGATATACCCCTGTCTCGGGAACCGAAATGACACATTAATGTGTCATGTCCAATCGAAGCCGCCTTTGGGAAACGTGTCGTAATAATGACTCGACGCCTCGATTCCCAAGAACCGACGATCAATGTGACAAAACTGGTCAAACACCCGCCGACTAGCAAGCCGATTCCGACCTCAAACGCTCGCTCGGCCTCGACTTGGGGGGCCACTTTTTCGCCCATTGGACATTGGGCCAGGCCCAATATCTCAGCACAGTCGCGACCCAAACACGCCAAAGGCGCTAGGTAAGGCACGCTCCGCTCGGGCATGAGAAGCCGACGACCAGGATCACTTGATCGAATCCAACGGTCAAAACCGAGCTCTCACGTCTATAAATAGAGCTGCAGTGCTCTCAATCCAGGTACACTCTCATTTTTGCAACTCTCGCCTATTCTCTCACTAACTTAGGCATCGGAGTGTCTGTCGGTACACCCCCACCCAACGTGCACCGCGAGCAAGCTCAGACTGCTGAAGACACCTCTACAGTTCCGAGGACCATCCACCAGCTCCGAGGAAGCAGGATCCACCTCATTCTTCGAACAAGGTACACTTCCGGGTTCAACATCGAACACTAGAAAACAAGGCTTTTCTTTTCCTTTTCATCATTAAAATTTGGCTCATATGATACACTTTGAAAATTTTGAGAAATGTACTATGAGTTGATCAAGCTTCAAAATCATTTAAGTCTAACATAATTGATGTACTTAATTTACCACTTTTGAAACAAATTATCATGCTATCACATGCTTTGTTAAGTACATCTAAAAACTAGAACATAACCACTACTGCATATTTACATATTATTAATAGATTACCTTAACACCAAGTAATTTACTTAAACACATATAGCATATATTTTACATATAACAGTATTGAGTACAAAACATAGTACATATCACATTGTTCATAAAATATAACTATTCCTCCCCCCCAACTTAAAGATGAGCAGTGTTCTCACTGCTCTAAGTTGAGTACAACAGATTCAGTTCAAAAGTGGGGGAAAAGATTACAACAAAAGTACTTAAAACATGAAACTTTAAACACATAAGTCTTAAACACATAGACAAATACTTAAAACAAAGATAAGTACTTAAAACAACATAAAAGGATCCCTTTTTACTCTTTCTTTGGTGGATTTTTGAGACGAGCACTGCCCTCACAGCAGGAACATGCTTGACTTTCACCTTCTTGGCCTTTGGCTTGGTAGGAACCACAGTAGTTGCAGGCTCACCAGGGTCTTCAATAGTTGCTTCAGGAATATCTGCACCTTGGGGTGCACCGTGTGCAGGTACTTCTGGTGCAGCTGATGTAACTGCTTCAGGTGCAGGCACGCTAGCCTACACTGTGGTTTCCTCAGTTGCTTGCACATTTGGCTCTTGCCCTTTTTCTACTTCCTTCACAGCTTCTGTTCCTCCCTCCTTTGGCATCTCCTTTTAAATTGTTGCCTTTCCAGCAGTTTGTGTTCCTGATCCCTGCACACCATAGAGAGAACTCATTGTCCAAGCTTGTTTTGTTGGAGTTGGCTTGCTGAACTTTGAAGCGTAGCCCAAATTCTCCTTCTTTGCTTCCAAAGCCTTCAACTGCAGTAATTGTTGCTGCAGGGCTAGTTGCCATGACCTTTGATTGCTTCTTTGATGCTCCTGCATCTGGTGCAGGTACACCAGATGCTTTCTGCTTTGGTTCTCTTTGCACCTCTTGTTCGTAATTGTCCTTGCCTCTCCTTCTTTCTCGTGCTCTTCATTTATCACCGCAAATTTCCTTTCTAAAACAATGTTAGTAGGTTCAAGAATTGGTTCTCATGCATGGGGTGGGAGATTTTTCTTGTGGAGATTGTGTTGGAAATGGGGTTAGCTCTCTAGTGAATTGGGTTTATGTGTGTGTTTGTGGACTTTTTGTTGGTGGAGGGGTGGGTTGTGTAACACCCCCTTATCTAATCAATTCGATCTACTAAATTAAAATCGAGTTTCAAAATTCCACTCAAAGGAGGCTACATTTGATGATTTAAAAGGAAAGCAGAAATTCAATTAAGTTCAAACAGCTTGCACAACATTATACTAAGCATGTAATCATGCGCATCACATCGGCAGTAAGGGTCTAAGCCCATAACATAAGGCACCTCGCCAAGAAGACATGAAGTCATAATACATAGTAAAAAGTTACAACAAAATGTGATAGTTTTAGTTCAAAGACTATCTAACAGAGAGTACACAAGATCGGCATAAAAAACACTAAAATCTACTCGGCCCCAACCCAGTGTTACATGACCAGAGCAGACACAACCGACTTGAGCTAGGCACAACCATCACTCATGGGTACCTGCAAGTTGCCGACATGAGAAGCAACATAAAAGCAGCTAGGGTGAGTCTCTTAACACAAGTAATATAATGTGAAGAAGCTTAAGGTTAGAGATAGCACTAAAGCACCTCGGTTCAGCTAATACAGCCACTCACCGATAGTTCAAACAACCACAACAATTATCAATCAGCTAAAAAACACATTAAATAATGAAATGTATGCATGTATGCAACCCAACCACAGGGCATTATGCAATGAGGTACCTCCACCGTCGTTATTTAGCCTATCGACTCTCCGTCGTTTACTCCGTTGTTATTTGATATGGAGACCGAAGTCCTACCACATCGAGGCCGAAACCTCCTCCGTCGTAATATGCACATGAACATGTGACTTCATGACAAATGCAATCACACACCAATCAATCATAACGCATGTGAATGCTTACACCATCGCTCATCGCCGTTATTCGCCGTTATACTCGCCGTTCTACTCCGTCGCTCACACTGACGTCCACACCATCTAGACATCATCACAGTGCTAAGGCCGACCATACTACACCGGTAGAATCACCTTAGGACCTACAACCGACCTCTCAATCACCTCGGCACTCCATGGTGGACTAATTGTCACACCGAGGACCGCACGCGACACTTAGGGACCAAAATGTCACCTAAGGACCAAAAATGGACTCTATCGCCTCCCCTTACTTATGCACATTTGGTGCTAAAATAGCACTCACGGTGGCGCCCCACAATGTGGTAGGCAACATTGGCGCTTAACATCACCTCGGCACACTATGTGTGTACCTCGGCTAACTACTCAAACTCGGCATTCTACATCACCTCGACACCTAGCTCACTTTGGCACCTCGGCATGTTACACGCAAACCCTCAATTCCGTGACATACTCACAATTACGCACTCCCATAGGCTAGAACCTCTCACTCATGTGGATTCACTCCTCGCACAATCTCGTCTAGTCACTTCCACTTAGGCATTTTGGCGTTTCACCTCGTGACGCCACTACCTCGGCTTGAAGACTTGGTTCACTACCTCTACACCTCGGTTCACTCCTCTACACCTCGGTAACCTTAAGGCGAAACACCTACACTTTGGTTTATGCGTCCCTACCCTCGCTAATGGTGTTTAGACACATACTCTCCTTAAACTCACCAATGCACTCTCAACACTAAGACACTCTAGCGTTGACTTCCTCAACTTCGGTTTCTCTCACTCTAAGTCATGGTACTTCGATGACGCGCGTAATAAAGGCGCTTAACTCCCATTTTACTCCTTTTACTCTGTTTCTTTACTTAAACCCAACATGCAACCCATTTCCAGCCACCACACTCATGCACACTCGGATACTCACTCCATTGGCTCCGATCCTCTCCCTAACTCTACATGCAAACTCATTTTCTTCACACTACACCGATTCACCCTCCGATGCCTCACCATGCAATGCTCCCTTCATACACACTGCAATGCAGAGAGTGTTACACTCTCTCTCTTTCCCAACCGCTCCACCATCGTACTCACCACAAATCACACAAGCAAGAGCAAAACACAAACAAAACATGTTATGAACAACACACAAAACACACATGCAAGGTGATCGTAACCACTCACACCAAAACACTACCAAACACAAAACATTACAAGGATTAAAAGAGCCCCCTAACTCTGATCACAAGTAGACACACCCTCTTCACTAGCACTTCTAGGAATCCTTCAAGATTCAAAGCTCACTCTTCCCTTCTCTTCTCTTCCTTCTCCTTCTGGTTCTCTTCCTTCTCTCTAAGTCTCACTTCTCTACTTTCTTAATTTGGTAACTTTGACTATTTTGGAACAATGGAAATGGTCTCCTACTTAAGGCACCATTTAACATGTCCTAAGTGGACTTAAATGAGGCCTGGTCAGATTAGGCCGTGGGCTTCTTCTACCCACACCCTTTCCTAACTTAGACATTTTCCAAAGAGTAACACATGCTTAACCTTCACTTAATGAATTACTTGACTTAAAAGTAAAATGTTGCAAACCCTTAATAACTCAACTAAGTTAATTAATTGATTATTTTGGGGTGTTACAACCTCCCCTACTTAGGAGATTACGCCCTCGGAATCTTACCTTAATCAAACAAATTCGGAATAGCTTCCTTAAGTGGTCTTTACTTCTCGGCCTTCTATTCTCGATCGGCATTGTCTCCACAGTGAGGTCGTCTCTCACTTGCACATCATCCATTTGAATGACATGGGACGGGTCAGGAAACATACTTCCTCAGTTGAGATACATGGAACACATCGTGCAAATTTGACAGATTGGGTGGCAATGCAATTCGATGCACGCCACCTTCCCAACTCTCTCCAAGATTTGATAGGGTCCAATGAAACGAGGTGATAGTTTCTTGGACCTCAGAGCTCGTCCAACTCCAGTCACAGGGGTGACTCTAAGGAATACATGGTCGCCGGCTTGAAATTCTAAGTCTTTCCTCCTTTTGTCATGGTAACTCTTCTTCATGCGCTTTGTGACGCCTCATCTTCTTCTCTCGATCATCTTAACCTTCTCGGTAGTCTCTCTAACCAACTCGGGTTCTAACACAACCCTCTCTCCTGCTTTCATGCCAACATAGTGGAGTCCTACACCTACGGCCATACAATGCTTCAAATGGTGCCATTCCAATACTTGAATGATGATCGTTGTTGTAAGTGAATTCTATCAATGGTAGATACGAATCCCACGCACCTCCTTGCTCAAGCACACAAGCTCTTAATAAGTCTTCTAAGGACTGGATAGTCCTCTCGGATTGACCATCAGTCCGAGGATGGTATGCCGAGCTCAAACGCAACTTGGAACCCAACGCCTCTGCAAACTCTTCCAAAATTCAAGTAAACCTTGGATCTCTGCGTCGATACAATACTCAAAGGGATTCCATGAAGCTTCACAATGACATTGATATAAATTTCTCGCTAACCTCGTGACTGGGTATGTGATGTTAATAGGAATAAAGTGTGATGACTTTGTCAACAGATCAACAATCACCCAAATGGTGTCAAACCTCTTGTTGTCCTCGCAACTCGTTACAAAGTCCATGGAAATGTTTGTCCCACTTCCATTCAGAATATGCAACGGTTGCATCAACCCCGCCGCTTCCGGTGCTCCACCTTTGACTTCGGCAAGTCAAACAAGCATAGAACTAAACAAGCTACATCCTTCTTCATTCCTTGCCACGTAATAATTTCTTCAAGTCTTGATACATCTTCGTAGCTCCCGGATGGATACTCAACCGACTTCTCGTGACACTCCTCCGCACTGCCTTCTTGATCCCTTCATCATCGTGTATACATATCCGACCTCTCCGAACCTCAACAACACCCTTGCGCATCCAACTCAAAATCTTTGTTATCACCTCGCCAACTCCCACAAACACATCAACCAACTTCACATCAACCTTCCAGGCTTCCCTTATACTAACTATGAACTCATTGGTGATCTTCAAGATCCCCAACTTAACACTCCGAGGTGTTACTTCACATACTAGGCTCAAATCTCTAAACTGCTCAATCAATTCCAGCCTCCTTTACCATCATCGATGACATATGCAGAGATTTCCTACTCGGGCATCGCCTACAACATTGGCCTTCCCGGGTGATAGTTCGCATCAAGTCATAGTCCTTCAATAACTCCAACCATCTCCTCCGCCTCATATTCAATTCCTTTTGATCAAACAAGTATCGCAAACTCTTGTGATCACTAAACACCTCGAACCTCGAACCATAAAGGTAATGCCTCCATATCTTTAATGCAAACACTACGGCAGCCTAGCTCTAAATCATGAGTGGGGTAATTCTTCTCATGAGTCTTCGCTTGCCTTGAAGCGCACGCCACTACTTTACCTTCTTGCATCAAGACACAGCCCAAACCTAACTTAGATGCATCACAATAGATCACAAATGATCCTCCGATTAGCAACGCCAAGATCGGCGACGTTGTCAATCTCCTCTTTAACTCTTGAAACTCTCTCCTCGCATCGGTCATCCCATATACAAAGCCCTATCTTTACATGTCAATTGGGTTAATGGCAACGCCAATTTGGAGAAACCTCAATGAATCTTCTCAGAGTAACCCGCTAACCCCAAGAAGCTCCTCAGCGGTGGTTGACTTGGGTGTCTCCCACTTCAACACAGCCTTCAATCTTTGAAGGGTCCACCGCAATCCCATTCTTCGGAAACCACATGGCCTAGGAAACTCACTTCCTCAACCAAAACTCACACTTGGATAGCTTTCGCATATGCCTTCTTCTCCTTCGTAACCTTCAAAGACTACCCTTAAGTGCTCGTGATGCTCTTCCGCCAACTTAGAGTAGACTCAAGATATCGCCGTCATGAACACTACCACAAACCGATCTAAGTACTCATGGAAAATACGATTCATATACTCCATGAATACCCTCGAGCATTAGTGACACCGAATGGCATTACTAAGTACTCGTAGTGTCCATACCGGAAGTTCTAAAAGCCGCCTTTGGTACGTCTTCGTCCTTCACTTTGATTTGATGGTAGCCCGACCTCAAATCAATCTTTGAAAATACCGAGCACCCACTAATTGGTCCATCAAATCATCAATTCTTGGTAGTGGATACTTGTTCTTAATTGTAACCTTGTTCAACCGTCTGTAGTTCACGCACAACCTCATGCTTCCATCTTTCTTCTTCACTAGCAACACAAAGTGCTCCCCTACGGTGACACGCTGGCCTCACGAATTTCCTTTCTAGCAATTCTTCCAACTATTTCTTCAATTTGGACACTTCGGATGCAGACATCTTATAAGGTGCCATAGACACTGCCTTGTTCCAGAATCAATTCTATGGTGAACTCGATCTCTCTGTGTGGCACATCAGAATTCCTTCAGAAACACCTCAAGCAAACTCTCTAACCATCGCAGATCTTCAATCTTGGCTTGATTATTTATCGATAATGACGCCCATAATGCAAACAGAGTAACCCCTTCTCCTAACAACTTGCGCACTTGCTCAGCAGAAGTAAAGCCGATTCCTTCACCTCAGAGCGGGTGAAAACTAACCGATCTCTCAACAAGAATTGATATGAACATGGTTGTCTACCAACCACCCATACCAAGGATGACGCCCATTCCTCTAGTGGTAAACAAATTAAGTTAAAGTGAAGTCCCCGCCGAATACGATCGGTGGGCACTTCGAACATACTGCAGAGGTAGTCATCAACCCTTAGCCGAGTGTTAATGACCATCTCCTTACCAATGAAGACAACACTAAACTCGTCTATTAGCACACATGGCGAAATGAAGGAATGAGTTGCGCCAAAAGATCTATAATTGCAAATAGAGGAACACCGCTGATATAACACGCACTGTGATTTCGCTCTCTCACCTCGGACCCAGCTAATGCAAACATTTTCCCACGCCTCTCTCTTGCTTCGGCTTTGGACACTGGGACCGATGTGCCCCATCTCTCCACAATTGAAACAGCACTATCTCCTTTCGCCCACACTCAGCCAGATAGGTGGCCCTCCTGCCACATCTATAACACCTCTTCACTCAGCCTTGCACTCCTTCGCGCGCTGTGCAATCCACACTTGTAACAGTCGTAAACAATGTGAACGCTCTCCCTACTAGCTTTCCTCTCCCTCGCGGAATCCCCCTTCCTCTACCACCGGAATGGTCGTAAGGCTTCCAACGATCGAGGTTGAAAAGTCTTCTTATCTTTCCCACTCGGCTAGTAGCCACACTATCTTCTTCATAAATTCTACAACCGCCCACCAACTCTAATACACCCTTATCCTTCGATACCCAATTGCTCGCTTGATCTCGTGCTTCAAACCGTTTTCAAACTTGATACACTTGGAGAACTCGCGCATCGGTCGATTGTAATGGGGGTAAAACTTTATCATTTCGGAAAACTTGGCAAAGATACTCCGACACGGTCATGTTACCTTGTTTGAGCTCCAAGAATTCCATCTCTTTCTTTCCTCTCACATCTTCTGGGTAGTACTTCCTCATGAACTCTTTCTTAAAATTCTCCCATGTGATCTCCTCCTCGCAGCCTTCCACCATTCTTACTTCACCGATCACACAATCAAGAACTGGTTTAGAACGAGCCTAAGACTCGAGGCTTAAGACACTTAGACTCAATACTTGGTCTGAAAAGACCGAACTTATGCTCGATACCAACAATGTAACACCCCTTATCTAATCAATTCGATCTACTAAATTAAAATCGAGTTTCAAAATTCCACCAAAGGAGGCTACATTTGATGATTTAAAAGGAAAACAGAAATTCAATTAAGTTCAAACAGCTTGCACAAAGATTATACTAAGCATGTAATCATGTGCATCACATCGTGAGTATGGTCTAAGCACATAACATAAGGCACCTCTACCAAGAAGACATGAAGTCATAATACATAGTAAAAGTTACAACAAAATGTGATAGTTTTAGTTCAAAGACTATCTAACAGAGAGTACACAAGATCGGCATAAAAGCACTAAAATCTACTCGGCCCCAACCCGTTGTTACACTCCACTGCGGAGCATACACAACCGACTTGAGCTAGGCACAACTATCACTCATGTGTACCGCAAGTTGCCGACATGAGAAGCAACATAAAAGCAGCTAGGGTGAGTCTCTTAACACAAGTAATATAATGTGAAGAAGCTTAAGGTTAGAGATAGCACTAAAGCACTCTGTTCTACTAATACACCCACTCACCGATAGTTCAAACAACCACAACAATTATCAATCATTTCGAAAAACACATTAAATTATGAAATGTATGCATGTATGCAACCCAACCACGTGGCATTATGCAATGAGGTACCTATATCAAGCCGTTATTTAGCTTCATCGGCTCTCCGTCGCTTACTCCGTCGTTATTTGATATGGAGATCAAGTCCTACCTCATCGAGGCCGAAACCTCCTCCGTCGTAATATGCACATGAACATGTGACTTCATGACAAATGCAATCACACACCAATCAATCATAACGCATGTGAATGCTTACACCGCCGCTTCACCGTCAGCATTCGTCGTTATACTCGCCGCTCTACTGGCCGCCGCACACCGACGCCCACACCATCTAGACATCATCGCGATTGCTAAGCGCCGACCTACTACACACCGGTGAGAATCACCTTAGGACCTACAACCGACCTCTCAATCACCTCGGCACTCCATGGTGGACTAATTGTCACACCGAGGACCGGCAACGACACTTTAGGGACCAAAATGTCACCTAAGGACCAAAAATGGACTCTATCGCTCCCTTACTTATGCACATTTGGTGCTAAAATAGCACTCACAAGCATGGCCCCACAATGTGCTAGGCAACATTGGCACCTAACATCACCTCGGCACACTATGTGTGTACACCGACTAACTACTCCAACTCGGCATTCTACATCACCTCGACACCTAGCTCGGCTTTGGCACCTCGGCATGTTACACGCAAACCCTCAATTCGGTGACATACTCACAATTACGCACTCCCTTAGGCTAGAACCTCTCACTCGTGTGGATTCACTCGCACAATCTCGCTCAGTCACTTCCACTTAGGCATTTTGGCGTTTCACCTCGTGACGCTACCTCTCGGCTTGAAGACTTCTGTTCACTACCCTACACCCTCGGCTCACTCCTCTACACCTCGGTAACCTTGGCGAAACACCTACACTCCGGTTTATGCGTCCCTACCCTCGCTAATGGTGTTTAGACACATACTCTCCCTTAAACTCACCAACAGACTCTCAACACTAAGACACTCTAGCGTTGACTTCCCTCAACTCGGTTTCTCTCACTCTAAGCTGAAGGGTACTTCGGTTTACGCGCGTAATAAAGGCGCTTAACTCCCATTTTACTCCTTTTACTCTGTTTCTTTACTTAAACCCAACATGCAACCCATTTCCAGCTCACCACACTCATGCACACTCGGATACTCACTCCATTGGCTCCGATCCTCTCCCTAACTCTACATGCAAACTCATTTTCTTCACACTACACTGATTCACCCTCTGATGCCTCACCATGCAATGCTCCTTCATACCACACGTAGCAGAGAGAGTGTTACACTCCTCTCTCTTTCCCAACCGATCCACCATCGTGACACTCACCACAAATCACAAGAAGAGCAAAAACACAAAGAAAACATGTTATGAATAACACACAAAACACACATGCAAGGTGATCGTAGAATAACTCACACCAAAACACTACCAAACACAAAACATTACAAGGATTAAAAGAGCCCCCTAACTTGATCACAAAGTAGAGACACACCCTCTTCACTAGCACTTCTAGGAATCCTTCAAGATTCAGCTCACTCTTCCCTTGCTTCTCTCTTCCTTCCTCCCTTCGGTTCTCTTCCTTCTCTCTAAGTCTCACTTCTCTCTACTTTCTTAATTTGGTAACTTTGACTATTTTGGAACAATGGAAATGGTCTCCTACGAAGGCACCATTTAACATGTCCTAAAGGGACTTAAATGAGGCCTTGGTCAGATTAGGTCGTGGGCTTCTTCTACCCACACCTTTCCTAACTTAGACATTTTCCTAAAGAGTAACAAATGCTTAACCTTCACTTAATGAATTACTTGACTTAAAAGTAAAATGTTGCAAACCCTTAATAACTCAACTAAGTTAATTAATTGAATTATTTTGGGGTGTTACAACCTCCCTACTTAGGAGATTACGCCTCGGAATCTTACCTTAATCAAACAAACTTTAATAGGCTTCCTTAAGGGTCTTTACTTCTCGGTCTTCAATTCCGATCGGCATTGTCTCCACAGTGAGGTCGTCTCTCACTTGCACATCATCCATTTGAATGACATGGGACTGGTCGAGAACATACTTCCTCGGTTGAGATACATGGAACACATCGTGCAAATTTGATGTGATTGGGTGGCAATGCAATTGCACGCCACCTTCCCAACTCTCTCCAAGATTTGATAGGGTCCAATGAAACGAGGTGATAGTTTCTTCGACCTCGAGCTCGTCCAACTCCAATCACTGTGGGTGACTCTAAGGAATACATGGTCGCCGCTTGAAATTCTAAGTCTTTCCTCCTTTTGTCATGGTAACTCTTCATGCGCGCTGGCAGGACGCCTCATCTTCTCTCCGATCATCTTAACCTTCTCGGTAGTCTCTAACCAACTCGGGTTCTAACACAACCCTCTCCCTGTTTCATGCCAACATAGTGGAGTCCTACACCTACGGCCATACAATGCTTCAAATGGTGCCATTCCAATACTTGAATGATGATCGTTGTTGTAAGTGAATTCTATCAATGGTAGATACTAATCCCACGCACCTCCTCGCTTCAAGCACACAAGCTCTCAATAAGTCTTCTAAGGATGGATAGTCCTCTCGGATTGACCATCACCGAGGATGGTATGTCGAGCTCAAACGCAACTTGGAACCCAACGCTCTTGCAAACTCTTCCAAAATTCGGCAAACCTTGGATCTCTGCTCGATACAATACTCAAAGGGATTCCATGAAGCTTCACAATGACATTGATATAAATTTCTCGCTAACCTCTAAGACTGGTATGTGGGATGTTAATAGGAATAAAGTGTGATGACTTTGTCACCTATCAACAATCACCCAAATGGTGTCAAACCCTCTGTTGTCCTTGCAAACCCGACATACAAAGTCCATGGAAATGTCGCCCCACTTCCATTCAGAATATGCAACGGTTGCATCAACCCCACGCTTACTCGGTGCTCCACCTTTGACTTCCGGCAAGTCAAACAAGCATGACGATTTAAACGCAAGCTACATCCTTCTTCATTCCTTGCCACCGTAATAATTTCTTCAAGTCTTGATACATCTTCGTAGCTCCGGATGGATACTCAACCGACTTCTCGTGACACTCCTCCGTAATTGCCTTCTTGATCCCTTCATCATTAGGTATACATATCCGACCTCCAACCTCAACAAAGTCCTTGCGCATCCAACTCAAAATCTTTGTTATCGCTCGCCAACTCCTACAAACACATCAACCAACTTCACATCAACCTTTCGTAGGCTTCCCTTATACTAACTATGAACTCATTGGTGATCTTCAAAGATCCCCAACTTAACACTCCGAGGGTGTTACTTCACATACTAGGCTCAAATCTCTAAACTATTCAATCAATTCCAGCTCCTTTACCATCATCGATGACATATGCAGAGATTTCTACTCAGGCCGCATCGGCTACAACATTGGCCTTCCCTCGGGTGATAGTTCGCATCAAGTCATAGTCCTTCAATAACTCCAACCATCTCCTCTCGCCTCATATTCAATTCCTTTTGATCAAACAAGTACTCGCAAACTCTTGTGATCACTAAACACCTCGAACCTCGAACCATAAAGGTAATGCCTCCATATCTTTAATGCAAACACTACGGCAGCCTTAGCTCTAAATCATGAGTGGGGTAATTCTTCTCATGAGTCTTCAGTGCCTTGAAGCCGCACGCCACTACTACTTTACCTTCTTGCATCAAAGACACAGCCCAAACCTAACTTAGATGCATCACAATAGATCACAAAATGATCCTCTGGATTAGGCAACGTTAAGATCGGCGACGCTGTCAATCTCCCTCTTCAACTCTTGGAAACTCTCCTCGACGGCCATCCCATACGAAAAGCCCTATCTTTACATGTCAATTGGGTTAATGGCAACGCCAATTTGGAGAAACCCTCAATGAATCTTCTCAGAGTAATCTGGCTAACCCCAAGAAGCTCTCACTTGGTGGTCGACTCCGGGTGTCTCCCACTTCAACACAGCTTCAATCTTTGAAGGGTCCACCGCAATCCCATTGCCGGAAATCACATGGCCTAGGAAACTCACTTCCTCAACCAAAACTCACACTTGGATAGCTTCGCATACAACTTCTTCTCCTTCGTAACCTTCAAGACTACCCTTAAGTGTTCGGCATGCTCTTCCGCCTAACTCGAGTAGTACTTTCAAGATATCGCCTATGAACACTACCACAAACCGATCTAAGTACTCATGGAAAATACGATTCATATACTCCATGAATACCCTCGAGCATTAGTGACACCGAATGGCATTACTAAGTACTCAGAGTGTCCATACCGAAGTTCTAAAAGTCGTCTTTGGTACGTCTTCGTCCCTTCACTTTGATTTGATGGTAGCCCGAAGCCTCAAATCAATCTTGAAAATACCGAGCACCCACTAATTGGTCCATCAAATCATCAATTCTTGGTAGTGGATACTTGTTCTTAATTGTAACCTTGTTCAACTCGTCGTAGTTCACGACAACCTCATGCTTCCATCTTTCTTCTTCACTAGCAACACAGTGCTCCCCACGGCGACACGCTTCTGCCTCACGAATTTCCTTTCTAGCAATTCTTCCAACTATTTCTTCAAATGGATGTACTGGATGCAGACATCCTATAAGGTGCCATAGACACCGTCTTGTTCCGTGAATCAATTCTATGGTGAACTCGATCTCTCTCTCGTGTGGCACATCGTGAATTCCTTCATGAAACACCTCGGCAAACTCTCTAACCACTGGCAGATCTTCAATCTTGGCTTGATTATTTACTGATAATGACGCCCATAATGCAAACAGAGTAACCCCTTCTCCTAACAACTTGCGCACTTGCCTAGCAGGAAGTAAAGCCGATTCCTTCACCTCTGTGAGCGTGAAAACTAACCGATCTCTCAGCGCAAGAATTGATATGAACATGGTTGTCTACCAACCAGTCCATACCAAGGATAACGTTCATTCCCTCTAGTGGTAAACAAATTAAGTTAACAGTGAAGTCCCTGCCGAATACAGTCAGTGGGCACTTCGAACATACCTGCAGAGGTAGTCATCGAACCCTTAGTCGGAGTGTTAATGACCATCTCCTTACCAATGAAGACAACACTAAACTCGGTTCATTAGCACACATGGCGTAAAATGAAGGAATGAGTTGCGCCAAGATCTATAATTGCAAATAGAGGAACACCGTTGATATAACACGCACTGCGGATTTCGTTCTCTACCTCTGACCCATTTAATGCAAACATTTTCCCACGCCTCTCTTCTTGCTTCGCTTGGACACTTGGGACTGATGTGCCCCATCTCTCCACAATTGAAATGCACTATCTCCTTTCGCCCACACTCGGCAGATAGGTGGCCCTCCTTGCCACATCTATAACACCTTCACCTCACTTCTTGCACTCCTTCGCGCGCCTGCCCTCAGCAATCCACACTTGTAACAGTCGTAATAGTGTGAACGCCTCCCCTACTAGGCTTTCCTCCCCGCGGAATTCCCCCTTCCTCTACCACCGTAATGGTCGTAAGGCTTCCAATGATGCATCGAGGTTGAAAAGTCTTCTTATCTTTCCCGGCTGGCTAGTAGCCACACTATCTTCTTCATAAATTCTACAACCTGGCCCACCAACTCGGAATACACCCTTATCCTTTGATACCCAATTGCCCGCTGATCTCAAAGCTTCAAACCGCTCTCAAACTTGATACACTTGGAGAACTCTGCGCTGGCCCGTTGTAATGGGGTAAAACTTTATCACTGGAAAACTTGGCAAAGATACTCAGACACGGTCATGTTACCTTGTTTGAGCTCCAAGAATTCCATCTCTTTCTTTCCTCTCACATCTTCGAGGTAGTACTTCCTCATGAACTTTTCTTAAAATTCTCCCATGTGATCTCCTCCTCTGCTGACTTCCAACCATTCTTACTTCACCGATCACACAATCAAGAACCAGTTTAGAACGAGCCTAAGACTCGAGGCTTAAGACACTTAGACTCAATACTTGGTCTGAAAAGACCGAACTTATGCTCCGATACCAACAATGTAACACCCCTTTATCTAATCAATTCGATCTACTAAATTAAAATCGAGTTTCAAAATTCCACTCAAAAGAGAGGCTACATTTGATGATTTAAAAAGGAAAACAGAAATTCAATTAAGTTCAAACAGCTTGCACAAACATTATACTAAGCATGTAATCATGTGCATCACATCGCGTAGGGTCTAAGCACATAACATAAGTGCACCTCGGCCAAGAAGACATGAAGTCATAATACATAGTAAAAGTTACAACAAAATGTGATAGTTTTAGTTCAAAGACTATCTAAATGTGAGAGTACACAAGATCGCATAAAAGCACTAAAATCTACTCGGCCCCAACCAGTTGTTACACGCACCAGAGCGCATACACAACCGACTGAGCTAGGCACAACTATCACTCATGTGTACCGCAAGTTGCCGATATGAGAAGCAACATAAAAGCGGCTAGGGTGAGTCTCTTAACACAAG
This sequence comes from Oxytropis ochrocephala, assembly GCA_020916435.1. NCBI lineage: Eukaryota > Viridiplantae > Streptophyta > Magnoliopsida > Fabales > Fabaceae > Oxytropis > Oxytropis ochrocephala. The sequence continues at coordinate 60,677 of JAJHUT010000062.1, forward strand.
TAATATAATGTGAAGAAGATTAAGGTTAGAGATAGCACTAAAGCACCCTCGGTTCAGCCTAATATGCCCACTCACCGATAGTTCAAACAACCACAACAATTATCAATCACCAAAACACATTAAATTATGAAATGTATGCATGTATGCAACCCAACCACTGTGGCATTATGCAATGAAATATCTATATCTTTGTCGTTATTTAGTTTATCGGCTCTCCGCTTACTCTCCGCTGTTATTTGATATGGAGACCGAAGTCCTACTCATCGAGGCCGAAACTCTCCTCCGTCGTAATATGCACATGAACATGTGACTTCGCGACAAATGCAATCACACACCAATCAATCATAACGCATGTGAATGCTTACACCGCTGCTCACCGTCGTTATCTCGCCGTTATACTCGTCGCTCTACTCCGCCGCCACACCGACGCCCACACCATCTAGACATCATCGCAGGTGCTAAGCCGACCCTACTACACCTGTAGAGAATCACCTTAGACCTACAACCACCTCTCAATCACCTCGGCACTCCATGGTGGACTAATTGTCACACCGAGGACCGCAACGACACTTAGTGGACCAAAATGTCACCTAAGGACCAAAAATGGACTCTATCGCTTCCCTTACTTATGCACATTTGGTGCTAAAATAGCACTCACAAGCATGGCCCCACAATGTGCTGAGCAACATTGGCACCTAACATCACCTCGGCACACTATGTGTGTACCTCGGCTAACTACTCCAACTCGGCATTCTACATCACCCTAAGACACCCCTAGCTCACTTTGCTTCCTCGGCATGTTACACGCAAACCCTCAATTCTGTGACATACTCACACCACGCACTCCCTTAGGCTAGAACCTCTCACTCGTGTGGATTCACTCGCACAAACTCGCCTAGTCACTTCCACTTAGGCATTTTGGCGTTTCATCTCCTGACGCTACCTCGGCTTGAAGACTCGGCTCACTACCTCTACACCCTGCTCACTCCTCTACACCCGGTAACCTTAAGTGCGAAACACCCACACTTCGGTTTATGCGTCCCTACCCTCGCTAATGGTGTTTAGACACATACTCTCCCTTAAACTCACCAAATGACTCTCAACACTAAGACACTCTAGCGCTGACTTCCTCAACCTCGGTTTCTCTCACTCCTAAGTCAAGGGTACTGCCGGTTTCACGCAGTAATAAAGGCGCTTAACTCCCATTTACTCCTTTTACTCTGCTTTCTTTACTTAAACCCAACATGCAACCCATTTCCAGCTCACCACACTCATGCACACTCGGATACTCACTCCATTGGCTCCGATCCTCTCCCTAACTCTACATGCAAACTCATTTTCTTCACACTACACCGATTCACCCTTTGATGCCTCACCATGCAATGCTCCCTTCATACCACATTGCACTGCAGAGAGAGTGTTACACTCCTCTCTTTCCCAACCAATCCACCATCGTATTCTCACCACAAATCACAAAGAAGAGCAAAAACACGCTGAAAAACATGTTATGAACAACACACAAAACACATGCAAGGTGATCGAGACCACTCACACCCAAAACACTACCAAACACAAAACAATACAAGGATTAAAAGAGAGCCCCTAACTTGATCACAACCGTAGACACACCCTCTTCACTAGCACTTCTAGGAATCCTTCAAGATTCACTCACTCTTCCCTTCTGTTTCTTCCTTCTCCTTCCTTCCCTTCTTCTCTTCCTTCTCTCTAAGTCTCACTTCTCTCTACTTTCTTAATTTGGTAACTTTGACTATTTTGGAACAATGGAAATGGTCTCCCACGAAGGCACCATTTAACATGTCCTAAGGGACTTAAATGAGGCCTTGGCCGTATTAGGCCATGGGCTTCTTCTACCCACACCCTTTTCCTAACTTAGACATTTTCCTAAAGAGTAACACATGCTTAACCTTCACTTAATGAATTACTTGACTTAAAAAAGTAAATGTTGCAAACCCTTAATAACTCAACTAAGTTAATTAATTGAATTATTTTGGGGTGTTATCGAGCAAAGCACATCTCTCTCGCACGGTGTGGTTCGGGGACGAACCAAGCTTAAGTCAGTGGGCATGTAACATCCGGGGTGAGGAGGTCGGGAGTGATCGTCCGGTGCCCAAAGGTGGCATGGCAAAGAGCGGTTCCGGCGGCTTCAAGCGAAGGGGTGCGTGAATGAACCGAATACGACCGGAATGAGAGGGATCCCCGAGGTCAGGCAGGTGTACGGACTGCATAGCTGAAGGAAGGCTTAAAAGAATTGATTTGGACTACCTATACTAACAAGATGCATCTTCTTTTCGGAGCCCGCCCTATAAGAACTCCATAGTTAAGCGTGCTTGGCTTGGGTAGTAGTGGGATGGGTGAACTCGGGAAGTTTTAGCAAGCATGTGAGGACAAAGCATCTTTGAAAAGACTCGTGTTGGTTCGTGGGGCAGTCGATGATTCCAAGCAGATGCAGGATGTTACAGTTATGGTTGTGGTGGAGGTGACACAAGATGTGGTGGAGGTGTTGGTGACTTTTGAGTTGAGGTGAAGTGTGAGGGGATGATTGGTGAGTGGTGGGGGATGGAATGTTTGATTGTTGGCCGAGACGGGGGTGATTGTGGTTGAGTTTGAGTTGTGGAATTCTTTTGAGTTCAAATTTCCTCCCAAGACTTGCCTCCATGTTTGCAACATCATCATCACCATTTTCACTCTCTCATTCAGATTCATCTTCTTCCACATCTTTATCTATATTCTTCACTCGCTTGCCTTGCTTCCTCATCCTCCCTCATGGTGTCTTCCTCACTCCCTAGTTCTGCTCCTCATATGTCTTTGACTTCTTTCCCTTTGGATCCTTCTTTGTGATTCTCTTCCTCTTTAGTCTTTCTTTCAACTACCTCTTCTACCTCTATTTCCTCTTCTTCTTCTACTACTCTCTTTCCTCTACATCTTCATGAGTCTCAAACACCCAATTAGGGAACATCTTTAGTCTTTCATTCATGTTGTTCTTTCCGGAACATCCATACTTCTTGGAGTTTCGCATCAAGTGTTCATGCACTTCCCCGCTTTTGTCCCGCAGTTGTTTCTCATTCTAACAGCCTTGTTCTCTCTTTTAATT
>JAJHUT010000147.1:0-102968 GCA_020916435.1 Oxytropis ochrocephala
AGTTACGCATTGCCAGGGCCGTCATAATCATTTATTGTCTTGAACCATCGGGCGGCCGCCAGTCCATCCTGACAGCAACGAGCAAAATTGATTGACCTGGACAGGTTGATGGCCCTCTCGCCCGCCTGCTCACTGATTGGGTAGCCCAATAACAATTTATGGCTTGCAATGGCTAATTAGGTCCGACATGGGCTGTAATGGCCCGAACAATTTCCAGGTGAACTCTATGCAGGAGAGACGTGCGCCGATGCTGGCGGCCAAATCAAACAAACCTTAAACAGGCGCCCGACTTGTGCTTGTCAAGTTCACCTAATTCCATTCCATTGCACTCACTTCGACTAGTCAACATTGATTAGACAAACAATGACTTGTTGATTTATATGTTTGTCTCTCTCTCTCTCTCTCTCTCTCTCTCTCCTCTCTCTCTCTCTCTCTCTCTCTCTCTCTCTCTCTCTCTCTCTCTCTCTCTCTCTCTCTCTCTCTCTCTCTCTCTCTCTCTCTCTCTCTAACAATTACACTCGTTCTGCTTTGTGGTTCCGCAAACCCTTTGTTGGTGTTTATTTCTCACATTTATATTCATATTCTTGTCGTCGCCAAGCCATCGTCTCTTGTCGACCAGCCCACAACTCTTTGAGTGTCGGCGGCGGAAGATTTGCTGAATTGGTTTTTGCTGTTTCCAATTTAACGAGTTCGAATGGGCATTGCCTTCTGCCGCCGCTGGCGGCCAATGAACGTGTTAGGTAAATATTCGGACAGACGCCAGTGGATCAACAAGTGTCTGTGTCAGTGCGGCTACCTTTGTGATGTTTTAATACGTAAAAACAACTGGCCGAGTGGGCGGCGGCAACCGCTTTGAAGTGAATTATGCTATAATAAATTGCGTGTCTTACTTCTTTTCTATTAGTCCGGCCAGGAGTTTCTCGAGCCTCGGAGGAGAAGGCTAGAAATGCTGGCCTGAAAATGCAATTTGAACGAACGAGAGAGAGATTTATATAAATTCAAGGTGAACTAAAAAATGAGGGGCAAAGTAGAATAGAAAATCTCCGTCTCTCTCTCTCTCTCCCTCTATTCAATGTCTATTGTTAAAAACAATGAACGTTCGTATACCACTCAAAGTACTGCTACCAACAGAGACAACAACAACAAGTGTCTTTGTGCGCCCCAGCCATTTATCATGATCGAGTCAATGGACGTTGAGAGACAGCGGCGACGATGACTCAGCAATAAATTGAGATTTTATATCTGCCTGACTGTGGTTGGCCACGACAGAAGAGACAAGACAGAGACAGGAGCATGTTTCAGTTGTCTCTCACACACAAGTCAAGTTGAAATCAACTGATCAAGTGGCAATGAAACCACCAATACAGAGATAGTGGAATATATATATAGAGAGAGAGACAAACATCAGGCCTGCATGCACTCCAATCGGGCATTTGTTCACTTCCCATCTATCTAACAGGTAATCTTAGCCGGTCCAGCCATTTGAAAGTAAAGCAGCTGGCGCACGGCATTCCGGTTAACAACATGCGAGGGAAACAGAGAGAGTAGACGTGGCTGGCGTCGTCTCCGTAGTGAGTGGCGGTGGTTGTGGACAGTGTCCATTTGGAAGGCCAACTTCATGCACTGGCCGAGATCTCGATGGGCCTGACCAACCGTACGGTCTGATGATGATGATGATGTTGATATTGAAAATTGAACTCACAAGAGTGCCTGATTGGCCAGCTTGAGAAACTAAGATGAATTCAATCACGAAAGGCTTACGCAACAGCCAAATCCAGAGGACGATTTCGTGTCAACCTGCTGTGATTCTCCCAGAGAACAACGAGTCCATAACGACGTCGACCAGGACCACCGACGGATACGAATCTAATCCAAGTGTCCAACTCACTTGTCAAGTTGACACCAGGACGGGAACAATCGAATCAGAGTATGTTTGTCATTTTCAACCATATGCACACAGACACAGACGAATTTTTGCAATTGCCTTCGGGCTGCATTCATTCCGATAACTACATCATCGATCGAGTCACTGGGCTATTTGCCTCAACGTCCACTTTGGGAGGCTCCACATCAGTTTTGATTAGGGTGAGATAGAGAGACAAAGAAACGTCCAAAGGCGGCCGAGTCGATCAACGGAAATGTCAATGGCGGACTGTGATGAGCGCTTCCCTAGTTCGGCCGTTTGTTTTCATTTGGTTTCTTGGCCCCATTTGACTGTCATGTTGTTGGCTACTCGCTTCGTCATCCACAATACTCCCACCCAGCTTTGCTGGTTTATTCGGATTTTTCCGTGGTTTTTGGTTTTCTTCATCATGTCTACTGGACTAATTAGTCACTCAACTCAGTTGGCTTTAGCTGCATCTCGCGTGATCCAGACGGCTGGCTTTCTATTTGTATCGCCAGCCGAGGTTGTGCAGCCACGCAGCTGATACTGCAGCTCCTTTCCATTGGATTCCTGTCTCATGCGACACACCTCCAACGGCTCCTCTCCGGTCTTGTTACCAGCTAACTGGATCCACGCCCGCTCGGTGCTTTCGGCCCCCGCTTGAGCCAGCAAATCGTACCACATCAACGAGCTAATTGATTTATGGGATATGTAACTATCTGTGGTTAGATTTATTGGTGTGTGCCTCGGATGTATGAGGGGAGGATTGCGTCGATGATTCTGACATCTGGCGCGCTTATTTAAACCTGTGTTGTCGCTATGTAAACTTATGCATGCAGCTAACACGTGGGCCACCCTATGCGCAGAGATGAAGCTCTCTCACGTAGTGCTCCGCCAATGGATATGAATAGAGTTATTTGGGACCGCAGTAGATACAGCCTGAGCTGGTGGGCTGCCCGGAATGAATCCAAGGCCTGAGTTCTTCATGTAGGTGTGCTGAGGGAGGCAGCTCAGGTCAGGCCCTACGACCACTCGTCAGAGAAAGGGCTTTTTGGGTTGAATGGAGGATATTATTCATGGGTCTCCTGATGATCCCGCCGCCCACACTGGGATGATGTTGTTTACCGCAGTATATCTCTCATTTGAAAGTCGAGATGAAACAAAACAAACGTCAGTGGGCTAAGGAAGCCTGCAGCTTAGGTTTCATAAGTATCAACTTTGATGGCCACTCGCTTGGATGAATTAATGCTATTTAGCCACTAATTTGATGTCATACCCAATGCCACGGCCACTTCCGAGTGCATCGAACACTTGTTGGACGCCTTCCGTCATACACCCATCGCCGGACAATGACCGAACAAGCGGTATGAATATGTAGATTGATCAGGCAAGATGGCATATCGCTGCGCAGCCCCACAGTCATTTTATAGTTTGGCTACGTCTCGCCGCTGTCATGACATCGCACTGTCGTCCATCAGCCTGAGTTCACTGCCGACGATTCTCTCGCGCACCTACACCGTTTCAAATTGGCGGCGCGAGGTGCGTTCTACTCGGGCTGGGCCCATCCAAAGCGAGACAGGTGGTTCTCATTATGAGCACCTATTTAGACGAGAGCCATCTTGTTGGATGTCCAGGGTGGAGGATCATTAGATTGAAATTAACGTCGAGCCCAGATTAGTGTCATTTCTAATTATTAAACGAATGACCACCTAACGAGCGACGCTCCATTGGGAAAACCAATCATCGCAAAGGTCCATGAAATTAATTATGTGAATTGGAGTGCATAGATAGGCGATTGACAGACCACACAAGTGGCTCCATCGCAAGTGCTTGTTGCTGGGCTCCCTTTATTTGTTATTTTTATTTTGCGTTCATTTTTCTCCTCCAGATGGCGAAGATGGAAGCCCAACTGTCCGAACTCCACTTCCGGCCTCGGAATGGCTCTCAGCGAAGCCATTCCATGGATTGGTCAATCGCATGTAGAATGCACTCTCGGAGTTGGACGAGAGAGAGCCCTCCATCGGCGCCGGCGGTGTCGGCAGCTGAACCATGGGCTGGACGTCAATCAATGCTCGCAGCCTCTGTGCCTTTACCTTTCGCTCGAGCAGCTGCTCTATTCGGGATGGCTACAGCAACTTGTTGCTGCGAAATTAAACATCTGCCGGGCGCGACACCTTACTGAGCCTTATTGGTTCTGTGCTCGGCCGTCGAGGCTGTTTTCCTCCGATGGCCGCCAGTCGTCCGGCGAGCATTTTCATGGCTACATAAAGAATATTTTGGTCGCGCCCGCTCCATTTGCCGCTGCGTCAGTTCAACATGTAACACAACAGCCGCCACCGTGCCGCCGTCATGTCTCGTTTGCTTGTCCGCCGTGGCTCATCCATCGACAGCTACGGCTTTCGCCAGTTCCACTGCTCGACCATTTCGGTCTTGTCAGATATTTAGGTTGAATGACAACAGCAAATAACAACAAATAAATAACGCCAGTGGTGTTGGATGCTTTTAACTCATTCAGGACACCACACGAAATTAGCTTGCCAACGACAGCAACTCCAAACCTTTGCGACTTGTCCTCGAAACGCTTCCAGAGGCTGTCTATGTTCATATGTGTATTTGGCCAGATACAACAACAACGAAAGACAGCCCTCGACTCAGATATGTGAGGCTAAATCGAGGGTAATATCGACTCAAACCACCAGCCAGCCAGGCAAGCGGATTGAGTGACGTGAGGTGTAAGCGCAGTTTCTTTTAAAATTTAGTTCTTACAAATCTAAGTAGAGTGGTGGTGGAGGCTGCCTGCACAAATGCAGACAACTAGGATTTTTGCGAGATTTGCTAAGCAGAAAGAGACAGAGACAGATATAGACACAGACATAGAGAGAAGGAAAGAATGAAACACTAGAGTTTGTGTGTAGAGGCTAAGAGATAAGATAAGCCCAGACAGGAGAGAGAGAAAAAGTCACCTGTTGAGCTGACACAGCTCTGGTCGACTTTGAAAAGGGGCTTCTGCCTTTGCTAGATTCGGGAATGCTGAGCCAAATTCGACAGACACACAGGGCCAGGATCACAAAGCCAGGAGGTAACCCTCCTGAAAGGGTTGAGAGCCGACAGTTTTCGTTATCTTAACTTCCGTCTTCCTAGTTCTTCGTGGTCGTCGTCGTCATCATCGTCATCATTGTCGTGTCATCATCATCGTTCTCGTCGTCGTCGTCGTCGCCATATGTTAGTCTTCACAGTGTAGGTCGGCTGACTGTTGTTCTTCTTCTCGTTAGCGCTTATGGGCTTTGTTGTAGCCAACTCTCGATAATCGGCGGTGACTTTGCGCTGAAACGATTCTCTCGCTCATGTTCTCGGCTCACTCCATTGGAGTTGCCTTCAATTTGAATCTTCAATTAGAGGAAACTGAAGAGAGTGAGAAAGAGATCAGGACTGGATAAATAACTCGAGAGAATGAGAGAAAGGCCGATGAATTCAACTCCAACTTTTGCGATGATGATTTTTAAATCCAAATCGATTGCAACAAGTTGGCCGGTTAGCGGACGTAAGTCGTTCCTAAGCGATGTTGTTGTTAAGTTGGCTTCCAATTCCAATAATCTTGAGTTTTCACCGTAATAATCTTCGTGATTTAAATACGATGATGATAAGAATTAATATCTCGTTACCTGGAATCGTCGACTTGAGGCATTGGCAACACAGTGTTTATTGCCACAGCAACAATAACAACAACCCGCCCAGCCGTCGGGCTTGTTTTGTTCTTGGCGGAAATTTGAAATTAAGCTGCTCGCCAGGCAGCGCGCAAGTCGCCTCGATCAGGGAGCGCATGCGCAAGACGAAAAAAATTCGACAAGTCAGTTGTTGTTTTGTTCAGTTCGTTCGTTCGTTCGTTCGTCGTCTCGTTCGTTCGTTCCCGCTTGCGTCACACCAGCATTTGCATTCTGACGAAGCGAACGGAAAGAACTCCAATAAGCAACAATAAGCGACGACAAACCAACCACAATGGATTGAAGCCAGATTTAGGTGACCACGTGTCTCTATTTGGCTTCTGGAGGGAAACACCGAGGCGAATGTAATATCATTCGGTATTTTGTGTTATTATTTCACCACATCATCATCAGATCAAATTCTCATCATTCAACAATTTCCAACTGTACTTGATGGATAACATCAGAAATCAATTCTACATCAAACACCGTTTGCCGACTTTTTGAGTTAGACACGACACATAGAGAAGACACCGCATGCTCAAGGTAACATAACCACTCAGAGAAACTCCTGTTCAACCAAACAATTATTATCGATCACTTTCGTGGCCAAATAATACATTCTGATAGAGAACACCAACACCACCATCAAGAACAGAGACAACCACAACCACAACGACAGACGACTACGATGTAATCTAGTCAAGCCGCTAATCTCACTCAAGTTGACATCCAACACAAGAACAACAATCAATCAAGGTCAAGTTTTATTATTCTTAAGCCATTTGTAGATAGTCTGGCAATGTTGATAACCTCTTTAGGTCCGCACGGACTCGAATTAATTTATTTATCTTTCTAGACAAAACCATCCTGGCTATATACAGCGAGTCGGGCGACTTAGAAAGTTCATTTAGATAAGATTGAATTGTTGATTTTATTATTGTTTAAATGAAGTGACAAGACGTCGGCCGAGAGCAGAAAGAAAAACAACCCAAGTTATTTTCCAATTCAGGCTCCTGTGAAAAGCAGAGAGACAGCAATTTTCAGTTATTGCCGTTGTTGTTTTGTGGAAAGGAAAGTGGGATTTTTGTGTTGTCGGTGGTGAGAGTTTTATATTAGTTTTTTGTAATGCCAGCAAAGACAACAACAACAAAGGCGACAAAGTCTTGTTGTCGATGTTGATCATGCAGAAACACATGTCGGCTTTCTTCAGTCGAGCTCTTGTGCCTGATTTTTGATGTCGCCCGGAGAGTTTAATCAACCTTCCGACGCCTTGCCATCCAGCAGCGCGACACTTTAGCAGTTTCTTTTGTGTTTGTCTCGTCGGTTGTTCGAGAAAAAGTCACGGGAATTTCACCGCATGACAAATCGTGCAATGACCTACAAACGACTTTCGGTCCAGATGGAGGAAAAGGCACCAGACGATTAGATTGAGAGGCTCGTTGGCGAAATTATCAGGTCAACTCGAACATTAGCAGCCTGCGCCCGTTCCCGTTAAACTGCCTTTGACATCATCATTGATGATGATTATTATTTTTTAACATACAAACACACGAAACATTCCCTCATTTTATCTCTCTCCTGATTGTTGACGGCGCAACTTTGGCTCCATCGGTCGTAGACGACGTCTTGATTAGTTTCCTATGATGATTATGACGTTGTAGGGCTTAAAGCCCAGACATATTACATACACCGATTGATGCACAGGCTCTCTCTCTCTCTCTCTCTCTCTTTCCTCTGTAAAGTTGCTAAAAGATGTATCGAGGCTATGACTCAGACGAGCTATGGCAGCAGAGACACCCTCCCACAATCACAGCAGAATTTCCCATGAGATGAAAAGCTCGTAAACACAGTTTAAACAAAACTGGTGTATCGACCAAAACAACAAGAAAACAAAGAAGTTGAGCCAGAGATCCACTCGAACAATCAGAGCAGACGACGCACGCGGCTATTAATTAATGAGATAATTTCAACTGCCGCACTTGGTTAGTGCGCAGCCTTTACTTTGTATCCGTCGCCGCCGTCTCATTTATATGTTGTTGTTTTCTTTTTCTAATTGTCCATGAAAACTGTTTCTCTCTCTCTTTTTGACTAGCGTCGAAAGGTTGTTGGTTCAACTCTTTCGGTCTAGTTATTATCTTCGTCGTCATTATTTCTGTCCCTTTTAGTTCATAGACTCTCTCTAATTAAGTCATTACAGGTTACTGACAGAAACTGCCGACAGAAATAGCAATGTTGGGCGAGCCAACCGAAAGAGTTGATTTAGATCACTAGAATATGATAAAAGTCACAGGAGCGACATTGTTTTTGTTGTTGTTGTCTTTAACTCAGCCCTCACAAGAAGCCAATCAGTCGATCCGTGTTTAATGAAAGTTGATGGGCGCAAAGGTACATTTCGTCTTCGCAGAGAAACCCCATCAGAGTTAGTTCATCCATTACGTCTACTCATTGTTCGTCCGTCCATCGGCGTCGTCTCGCGTGATGTCTGTAGCTTTGGTGTAACTCTCGATGTGCCAGTTACGCAACAGGCGGCTCTTTAAATGCAGTTGGCATGTCGACGACGAGCATTCACTGTTGGTCTAAGGACGACGACAGCCGCAACGGGCTCGTTACAAAAAAACAACGAAAGGAGAGTTTTCGTTGTTCCGCTCAAGCTGCGCGAGCGTTCATTGTGTTTTTTCTCTGTGTCTCTACCCTCCTCAATCCAACAAGTGGCCTCCTCTGGCTCTCTTATTCAAGTAGACACAATGCACATACAAATGCATAGACCCACAACAACCACCACAACAACAGTTAGATAACAACATTAGCGTTTGCGACGAACGGCAAACAATTGAATTCATAATCAATGCCATCAATTGAATCGATTGCGTGCGCGTTGCTGCCCCTGTTCCCTCTGTGCAGAGTCGACTGAAATGAAGCCAAACGTTCCAGTTGCCGCCATTGTTGTGTTTCATGTCCGCCCGTCTGCCATGATAAGCCAGTTAAATGCATTTCAATAGCGCACACAAACCGTCAGGATACGCATAACAAGCACGACGACGGCGTATACCGCGAAAGCCAATTAGACTTACAAAACAGCAGCCGACACTTGTTTGTTGTTATTTGTTGTCGTTGTTGCTGTTTGGCTCGATTGGTTGTTGGCGGTTAGTTTCATGTTTGAGACAAAACAACAACCACCACCTGATCGATGATGGAGATTTATTATGCATAGGGAAACACCGATATCGCCTTAATGTCGTCTACGTAACCCTCATCGGTTGTCATTATTTACAACGACAGGTAATAACACATTAACTATTACGACTTGGCGACTTGTTTGCGTTTTTGTTCACGTTGATGGAGCCTATGTTTATTATGATAATTCATAGGCAAACACAGACAAGCTGCGTCTGGTCGGAAGGCCTTTCTCCGTCGTCTGCGAGTTGTTGGGCGATGGTTGGCCTTTTCCTCGGATTTATTTGACGAATTCCGATCCAGTACATGGCGCGTCGTGGCAGTCCACTGGCAGATGGCAGCTCATTAGATGCACGGCCCATTTGCGGTCACTTGTTGAGTGGCGCTATCGGTAAGCGACGATCGGCCAGGAGATGCGGCGCGCCATCGCCACCACTTCGACGAGAGCTATCTTGTTGTGCCCGTCGTCGGCCGTTCAAGCTGATCTCATCAGATTGAAACCAACGTCTGAGCTCGATTAGTGTGTCAGTTGGCGAGTGATATGGATTCTCTTCTTCTGCTGCTGCTGCGAAGAGATAACATCGACGATAGCAGCTCCGATGCGAGTTGGCTTCAAAATGGAGCCGCCAACTTTGTCGTCATCATCGGCGCCAGCTGCGACGACGGCCTTGTTCATTATCAACGCGTGTTTGGAAGTCCACAATTCTAATAATTAAATAGGAACAACAACAACAACCACTGGATCCATTGAAACCAATCATCGGGAGGGCCATAAAGATTGATTTGTGTGGATTGAGGCAAAAATTGCTGACATTACGTCAGAGCCACACAAGTGGCTTCTGCCGCCAATGCGCGTTTGTTTGTGAGATCGTTTTATTCTTGTTATTATTCACTTTTTGTTTATTGTTCTCTCTCTCTCTCTCTCTCTCTCTCTCTCTCTCTCTCTCTCTCTCTCTCTCTCTCTCTCTCTCTCTCTCTCTCTCTATCATGTAGTGATGATGGAAACTGCAAATATTTGGCCTTGGGATGGCTCTCGTAACTCAAGCCACTCATTCTGTAAAACTAGTTGTTGTTGTACTTTTTCTGCCTCTACCGTCGACGTCGTTGCTGTTGGATAACTCAAAAAATCGATACTGAACTGAGGCTTAGCTCTCTCGCTCGTCCGCTCGTTCGGGAACTTGAAAAGCAGATACTTTGGCCGTGCTCTGGATTGGTGTCGGCTCCTTTGCTGACGTCGCAGAAGCCGACTTAATTACAGATGACTTTTGTTTGTCTTGCCGCCGCCGCCGTCGCCGTCGGCAACTAAGACAACAAAGACATTATTTGCAGAGTTTTCTCACCGAAATTGATTAGATAGCTTCGGACGAGAGCTCGAGAGTCTAATTATCATTTCAACTAATGTCTTTCTTTCCCCTCACACATCTAGTCAGTTAGTCAGTCGAATTTCCAGCCACTACATGAGATTAATTGCACTTCACTTGAAATGTTCGTCTCGTTTGCATTTCAACTTGGCGGATCCTCTTCACTTTGCCAGGTGAGAGATCTCCTTATTCCTACTCTCGCCTCCTCGTCTCGTTCGGCCAGCCAGCGCAGTTGACTTTGCACCTCCAAAGGGTCAATTCATTCATTTCCACTTGGCATACCCCAGCCAGGGAAGCCCTCGCGCTGCTCAGCTCTCTCTCTCTCTCTCTCTCTCTCTCTCTCTCTCTCTCTCTCTCTCTCCCATTAGCTTTGTGTGGAGTACAGACGCAACAGGTGCACTTTAAACTTTTCTCTTTCGCCTAGTCAGGTCCCAGATCCCGGACTGGCCGCCGCCGCACATGGACATGGAGCCAATTTGAAAGCTGCAAAGTTAAAGTGACTGGTCAGTTTAGTTAACCAGGCTGTGTGTTTGTTGTTCAAGTTGGTGAGTTCAAAGTTGGCCGGCGTTTGACTTTTCGCCCCCTTTGTAATGCAGCGGGGCTGCAGGCGCAGCGAGTGGCCATCATCGTCGTCGACGTCGTTTCACATTCCACTTGGCTAGCAAACTGCTGGCCGCTCTGTTGCCTGTAATTAATCGGCCAGCAGCCTGAACTCGCTCATGCCTCTCCCATGAGGAGGCTACACTGCGGCCAGACTCCTCTGGCCGGCCCGCAACAGGAACCTGGCGCCGTTTTCTCTCATTAGCTTGCCGGCGGCCGTGCGCGAGCTGCCACCGGCCGCCGTCGGCCAGTCTCGTCAGTCGCTTGCCAGAGCGCCGCCGATTCGCCCAAATTGAAATTTCCCTTCGCGAGCCTCATCAAAAATTGTATTGGTGCTTGACGACGAGGACTCGTCTCGTTCTTCTTGTGCCATTCAGCATCGGAAGGCTCTTCTTCTTCCTCTCCATCATCTTTGCCTTCTTTCTCGCGATGCTCCATTGGGATGCGCCAGCCTCCTCCAGCTGCTGTCGTTATTTGTTGTTATCTTGCCACTCCGACTGAGTCAATCGCCGCGAGTGCATGGTAACGGCCAAGAGCAACAACGAAAAGTCAGCCAGTGTTAGCCATTTGCCTCGACGTCCGCGTCGCCGATCCATCAGTTTGATTACATTTTGCACAGGTACACAGGCCGAACGAGAGGAGAGAGCGACACAGAGAGCAGCCCAAAGGCGGCCAAGTCGATCAATCGAATTACAGCATCGTCGTCAAGCTGTGATGTTGTTGTTGTTGTTGCAGTGCCTTCCATGTGCCTTAATCAAGCAAACTCTTCGCTAACCTTTCCAGGCCCTCCTCGCCTCTCACGAAACATGCTGTGCTCTCTCACTTTACTCTCGACGTTATTTGAATATGTTGGCCATCCCAGGCTGTCTGTCTGGCCGGCCTCGACCGCTTCCTTTGATCGTCGTCGTCGTCGGCGGCGGCGGCGGCGGCAGCCTATTTGTTGCGGGCCGTCGATATTCTCCGTTTCGATGCGCCATTTTCTTTTCATTTTTCACAGAGACATTTCACAGCATCTCTCGTTTCTATTTTTAAGATTTCAGTTCGCCTCGCCTTCGCCGCCGCCTGGCAACATAGACCCTAACTGACACTCTACCTCTGCGGCCACTTAAACCTTTCTGCATACTCAAAGTAACTTTCTCTCTCTCTGTCGCTTCCTTAGAGCATACAACTAACGAGATCAACGCAGATAGTCTCATCATTCGACATTCATGATTATCTTCTTTCCTCCTCTTTAACAGAATCATCTTTCTTGACGTTCATGTCGTTCATTTACATGGACATCCATTCATCATCGTCGTCGTCCACATGATACCACTCACTCCGGGTCAACGAGAATGCTGAGGCCACTGTGTGTGTCGGCGAGTGTTCCTCTGCTAATTGATTCAGTTGAATATCGACGGAATTGACAGGGAAAGAGTCGATGAACACGACAAAGCCAGCCAATCGACGGCCATCTTCATCTTCATCTCCATCACCATCTCGATCTCGATCTTGATCGCCGTCGTTGTCGTCGTCGGCCATTTGCAAATTTGTGCTGATTGAGCAAACTTGGCCAGCCGACTTCTTCTCGCGCCCTTCGCTGGGTGTTTGGTGTGTTTGTGCGAGAAGAAACTGCCCGACCAAGAAAAAACAAACTCGGACGGCAAACAAGGGCGCATTGTGTTTTCGTTTATTATTTTCCACTTTACTCCGGCCAGTTTGCCTTTGTTTTCCCACTGTTTGTGTGATTAACTTTGTTCGTTTCAGCTCCGCTCGCCTCGTAGCCAAGACTGACAACGACTACGACGACGACGATGATCATCATCATCATCATAAAGGCACAGGAAGAGAAGTCTAAGTTTGCATCGTCCCGTCTCGTTCCGTGCAATTGTGCTCTCGCTTCGTAGACTAGTCAGGAAGCTGCCTATGCCACAACTCGCCAGTTGTTGGCGCTGTTATCAGTTAAGTTCAACTTCGAGAACTGCAGCTCGCTGGCGGCCTCAAGCTATTGCACTCTCTAGTTGACGACAAACCGTCACGATCAGCATTAAAATGAGCAGCAGCAACGGTGGCGGTGGCGGCGGCAGAAGCGACCCGCCGAGGGATGCGAACGCCGCCGACGCATTGCGACTTACGACGACGACGACGACGACGAAAGGAAATGCTGCTGGCTCGCCAGCTGGCAAGCTCGACGCCAGCTTGCCAGTTTTGCTCACACTACTCGTTTTTCATCATCCGCTCCAGTAGCTCCCAGTTGGTTTTAGTTTAACACAGGTGGAGTGTGTATATCATAATAATAATGAAGTTAATCATGATCGTCAATATAACAAGCTCGAGCTTGGGAAACAGGTGGCGCGTACATGAAACAAAGCGGCCGCGGCTGCTGCTGCATCGAGCATCAAGCCAACCAGTGGATTTGCCAAGAAGATCTGCGCCAGCCAGCTTCAGCCGTCCAAGACCAGAGCCAAAAAAGCACTCAACTCGCTTGCCGAATGACAAATGACAGAGTAGGAACGACGAGCAACTGTGTTGCGCCTCGTCCGTTTGGTGACACTTGACGTGTGCGCTTTTGTTTGGTTTGTCGCAGCCAACAACAGGTAGTAGTGCTCGGCGCGAGACTCTGCCTATAGGAAACTAACTCTACTACGAAGTAAACCCACCTGCTGGATGGCGGATTTAATGTTTGCGAGCGAGTTTAATGCTCTTGTGGAGGCGACATGGCGCGATCTTTGTGTCTTCTAGCCGATGTGGGAATGTCAGGGCGCCGACGCCGCGGCCGCTTCCGACTGCATCAAACACTTGTTGGACGGCGAACGGCGGCGCCATTGCATCGGCGAGATCAGCCAGCAAGCAAACAAACAATCAGCGCCGCCGCCCGCCGCCTCGGACAGATTCAGTTGCGCTGTCATTCAACCTCTGACATATCCATTGACTTGATGCCTGCCACCACTTCACCGCCGCCGCAAGAAACAACAAACAAACAACCCTCTAGCTGGAATTGCCTGGTTGATTAGATGCACTTAACCAGCCGACTCGCGCACCAACTCAGCCCATTTGTACTAATTAATTATCTTATCCCTCCATCCAATCAATCTAATTGAACATCGACGCCAACATCAACCGCACAGTGCAGGTAACTTGAGACAGAATAAATAATATAACATTAACAGGGTAAGCAGCAGCATACAGCGGCGACGGCTGCGGCCAAAAAGAGTTGGAGACAAAAAATAGAGCTGAAAACAGAAACAACAACAATCAAAACAAAGATCAAAATTATCGCCTGTTTTTCTTGTTGTTGTTGTTATCGTTCTTGTTCCTAATCGTCTCAGCCAGAAACTTTAGAGTTCTCTTCTCGCCATCACATCAATCGACTTGATCATTCAAGATTATTTATTTAGACGATTGAATTCAATTCAAGACGTGGGCATTCTTCAAGAGCATACAAAGACAAAGGCGACGGCGACGACTACGAAGACGACGACGAGATCATCGCTCGAGATCTCACACCGCAAGCGCGCACTTTTGACGTCGTCGTCGTCGTCGTCCTAGTCTCTAACGGAGGATAAGCTATTGACGAAACAAAGGCATACCATAGCGCCCCACTACCAAACAAGTGGCTGGAAATTAACTGATGATTCTGATTGCTGACGTTTGTTGAGGCCTTCAATGTTTCAGGTGTTGTCTTTGTCAACCGTAAAGCACGTCACTCCCACTCGTTGTTTCATTCAAGCACCATTATTATTTATATATATACACTATATCATTATTATTATCATTACCTTTCAATTAGAGACCAGGAAACGAATGTTCGCATGAGACAAAGAGGAGAAAGAAAGAAGAAGAATGGCAAGAATTAGACCAGAAGTATATAGTCAATCCAATTATGGCCACAACAGTCAGCAGGCCATTGATTTTTCAAGACTAAGAATAAACAATAGCATCAGCAGCAGCAACAACAACAACATTAACAGTAATAATCAGAAGACAACAACAGGTGATATTGTACTTTTAAGTTCGGCCACTACTGACGCTCAGATGGCGCCGCCTCAAACCACCTCAGCACCAGCAGCACCGGCCATCCGCCCCTCGACCACCACTGGCACGTCACCACACAAGGGCCACCAGCGGCGCCAGTCCGTCGCTGGGCTGCTGCCCGACGTCAGCAAGTTGCGCCTGCTCCAGCTGGCTTGTGGAGGCCTCGAACGAGCTAATTAATGTGTGATATCTTCTAATGGACGGCGTCTATGCCAAGCTGAATAGGGCCGCGAATCTCTATTGTTCTGGCAGCAGACCAGCAACAACAGCACCAGGCTGGGGCCCGGCAGGAGGCGGCGGCGGCCGCTTGTTGTTTCCCAGCAAGCCAACAACAGAATAACCAGTCCTCAACAGGCACCACCACCACCGCCGCCGCCCTCCAAGTCAGCCAGTGGCAGATAAACTTATGATCTCTCATCTCAGAATAAGCGCAGCAGCAGCAGCAGGCGAACAACGACGTCGAGTGCACAAACTCCTAGAAGAAGCCAGTCGGCAGAGTCTGGCCAACAGCATTAGCAGCCACAAGCTAAAGCTGCTGGCCGACCACACTACCACCACCACCACGACGATGCTGGGAGACCCATCACAGCACTGCGCCGCTGACCAACTACGACGCTCCAGTCTGGCGGCCGTCTCGATGAGTCCAGTAAGACAATACCAACAGCCAGTGAGATGGTGGCGGGCGTACACGACAAGAATGCACGCATAAAAGGTGGCCGCCAAAGGCAGAGCAAGCAAGCAACAGGTCGCTCGGTCGGCTGAGCACAAGAGAATAGTGATTTAAGCAAAATATGTGATAGTCCTGCCAATCGGCTGGGAAGCCGAGGCCAGAAGGCGATCAGAAGTCGATGATGAAAGCCAGGAAACCCCCGCGAGGACGAAGTTAGAAGACGACGACAGCGACGATGAGGAGGAGGAGGAGTACGATGAGGACGAGGACGACGACAGAAGCTCAGTTCCACAGCCAGCAGTGGCATACCTGGCGCCTCGATGTCATCGTCATCCTCGTCGGCCTCATCCTCAACCTCCACTTCGTCGGTCTCCTCCTCATGCCAACACCTCCTTCGTCAGCTCCTCCTGCACGCAGCAGTTGGCACGACTCGGCTCAGACCAACCACTTCACCAGACAATGCCAAACTTTAATCATGTGATCAACAGCCAGCAACAGCAGCAGGTGCACAATATGACCTCGGCCGAGTATTTAAGTGAACGCATTCGACAGACTCTCATGGAGCACAACTATCTTCAAGGCCTTCTAGTGAACATAATCAGACAGCACGACAAACGAAGAGACTTACTGGCACTGAGGCAACGCCAACAAATCGACACCAGCAACAACAACAACAACAACAATAAGCCGCCAACATTGATAAGAATTGACTTGGCGGGACATTTGCTGACTCTATCCATGATGGATGTCTCTGCTCTTGTCACTCCAGCCTGTTAGGAGCCAGCCTGCAGGTCGGCCTCCTCGACGAGAGCTCCTCAACTCTACCCAATGCAGCGCCCACCTCGAGTTCGCCGAACCAGACGAACAATGCCAGTAGCAGCAACAACGTCAGGAAGGCCACCACTCTGACCGCCAGACGACGACCCAAGAAACTGAAACAGTCGCCCGAGCTGAGTCGCGAGGATTTGATCCAGAAGATGTCGGACAGACTCTGCGAAACTGCTTTGAGACCCACTTCTGGCTTCATGGCTGCTCAGCCCTAGAACCGATAGGTGGTGGTGTGGTAGGCTCTGTCCAGGTCGAACAGCGTTGCTGAAGATAACAAGGACGACAACCAGTACGACGGTGGTCTCTCAGCCAACAGTGGCAGCAAACTCCCGAAGACTATGATGCCATTGTTGCGCTTGGAATACCACCTTCATCAAGCTGGTCCAGCAACAAGTGCGAACTACCATCAGCAAGTCTATTGAGCTCATAGATCTCATTAGGAAAGGAAATCCGTCGCCCGATTCAATCAAACAGAAGGCAACTGATGCGCTGCTTCTCGAGTTCTATCCAGTTGTTGTCTAGTGTCGCCAATTATGTCGTTCCATCGCAAGACATCTCGTCCTTTATACCGCCCAGGTGGACCAGCACCATCGCACCAACCAAACCAATTGTTCCTCCTCCACCACCCTAGTCTCTTCAACTTGCCACCGCAAGACTTTGATCATCTCCTTCTCCTAAATCATAGGTCACGCCTATCCCTCATCAAGTGTCCATAGCAACAACCTCAACGTCAACTATCACTTGGCACCTGCGCCCGAAATCCCTCCAAGAAGACGACAACTGGCAGTGAATATGAGCCAGCGTGCAGGCAACAACAAGTTGGCTCCGAGTAAGCAACAGCTATTGCTGGGCAATAATAACACTGAAGGACCAGCTGCTCGAGTCGAGCTCGTCGGAGGGCCGTTCAAATAATAGCTCGGCCTCGTCGTCGATCGCCCGTAACCAAGTGCAACAATCTAGTCTAATTAGAGCGTCAATATCTCCGGCCCAATTGCATAGAGTCCGAACAGCACAGGTCGACTGGACAAACAAGATGAACAGCAACACCCCTCAATCCCCTCTGGTCCGAGGCTCCGTTCCTCCTCCAAGACCTCAGCCTCCATCAACCTCGTCCCTATTGAGACAACATCATCATCAACAGCAGCAACAGCAACGTCGTGACTTATCCCTCGAATCTATGGCTGTTATGGCGGCTTCAAGACAACAATCGCGCAACCATAATAGTGTTAGCAATCAGCTGCAATTCCAATGACAACAACAACGGCGACGACGACGACCACTTGTTCTTCCAATCGGCCAAGTGTTCGGCTAAATTCTGGCAATCTAAGTAAGTTCAATTT
Source organism: Oxytropis ochrocephala (assembly GCA_020916435.1). Lineage (NCBI taxonomy): Eukaryota > Viridiplantae > Streptophyta > Magnoliopsida > Fabales > Fabaceae > Oxytropis > Oxytropis ochrocephala. The sequence goes on from JAJHUT010000147.1 coordinate 17,577, forward strand.
CATTAGGAAATTGTTTGCATGTTAAGCAGCAGAGGTTATTACGACAACAGTCCAAGGACAGGCGTATTTATAATAATGAGGTCAAGAACAAGTTTCGTCTGGTTATGATGGATCTGACCCATTTCAATAGATCACAACAATTGTTGACCACCGAAAATGGAGTCAACTCCCTCCTGACCTCTATGAGAAATGTAGCCGAGTTTGGCCTCTATTTGACACTAAAATTGTATTAAATTGGCAGCAGAAGCTGTTACGTTGTTTGACAATATTTTTAATATCAATAATACGTATTTGGGGGCGTCCATTTTTATTATACCTCAATCCCTGAGGATCAACACTAAATGAAGGTTCAAAAGACGACGTCAACACAGACTTACATATTTGTCGGACTTCTAATAAAATGTGATGGCTTTAGATTCATAGACGACACTAATAGTTGATATTTTTGATGATTTTTATCTATTCTGATAACCAACATGTCTTTGTAGAAAACCAGACATTTCAGGTGTACCAGTTTCTTCTCTCTCGTCTGACCATTTCCCGATTTTTCATTCGACTGGTTCGCTGGGGTTTTGTATTTCGGCGCCCACATTTTTGATTCGCCTCTGGGCATGCGCACTGGCGAACACGTACAGTCAACCGTTGGTTTTTCGTGTGCGACGATGGCCGTTCAAGTTGCGCGAGCCGTGGAACCAGTGCACGAGACAGCAGGACGAAGGCAATGGCAACCACTCCGACGGCGCCTGCTAAAGAACCAGAACAGGCAATTTTCCTAACCAAAACGGTAAACTCCCTCTTGTCAGGTTGTTGTTTTTATGTTTTTATGTGGACGATGGTTGATGATGTTGTTGTTGATGTGTAATGAGGAATTACAATGATGACTAATCACTTACCAACAACAACGACAACCAGTAAACAAACAGAAACCCACACTCTCACTCATAGCAACAAACAAAATGCCACCACCACGAGACCCCAATTATTTGCTACGATATCAGTAGCGATGGGACGAGTCTGTCGGCGACAGGTGAACCCATTTCAAATATTAGATCGCGGGAAGCCAATAACACCAACAGTTGAAGTTACAGATCCTATGTACCACCTACAGTAATTCCCGCCTCACCCCGGAGACGTATATCACCCTCATCAACAGCATCCACCACTAGCACGATAATCCGCAAACCTAGAGGCCCATCGCCATTCAAATTTTCAACATCAATAGCACCCCGAGCATCATGTCTAGCCTCAAGTTATGTAACATCAAATAAGAGGTCAACAAATTACAATATTCATGACCATAATGATGACCATTACACCGCTGCCCCTGTAAGCCATTTTGCCACCAGCTGCAGAGATACAGGTAACTTCAGAAATGCCACCACCAGTACAAACATTGGCTGTAGCAAGATTGACAATATCAAGCAATTGACAACAACAACAACAATAGAAATGCTATCTTCTATAACAAGCACAATAATGCAAACGCCAGAGCAGGCTTATGGTCAGAAACTCAGGGCAGAGGCTGAGCAGCGGGAGAGACAGAGACACCATGAACTCGTGCATAAGGCCCTTGACGAGAAACTGAAGCTAATCAATGCTATGCTCAATGAATTGAAAACTCATGTCTCCTCTACCAACAATTTCGGCATGGCCCACAATGCAGCCTTGTACATACAGAAACAAGACGAAGAAAATGCAAAACTGAGACGAAAAGTCGATCAAATTGCCGAGAACAGAGCCCAGAGGTCACTCGTCAAAGCCAAAGGGCAAAACAATTTACCATGAACTACTTAGAGAGAAGGATAGGCAGAATGATGAGAGAGGATGGGGGCTTGAAAGATATGTCAAATCTACAACATTCGCAACGTTCTCATAGATCTGAAATGAAACTGTCACCTGTGAAGAGTCGTAACCTAAACAACTCTTTATCATCCCTCCGAGTTCACCCACAACTATCACACCATCCGAATTCACAAAGGCTCCTCTTCGACAATATCGCTCTCAACATGTCCATCCCCTATGTCGACGTCAGACGAGCAACTATCACAGCCCCACAGCGAGATCCAACGCCCATGATGCCAACCTACAACACAAATCCATGAATAACTCTCACCTAGTTAAATCTCCGCACCATGTCTCCTTAGAGAACACCTCCATCTCGGCTCAAATATCCAATGTACGAACAAGATCCTTATCCCGAAGACACCCTCGAAGTGACTGATATTGAATTTTTGCAAAAGTCGAGGATCAAACGATGATCGAAGCGAATCAATTAATGAATAGATTGCAATCTACACTAAAAGATTTCAAAGACATATAATCTACAAGACCTAATGGTCAAGATTGAATATGTTATTCCCACCAAACTCCATCGCACTGCTATTGACTCTCGCCCCGAGGGCCAACAAGTTGCCGAACAGGGTAATCAGATGGAGGTCAAGAGTTGGGCCTTGACTTGTATGATTGTATGCTTCAACTTGTTCAGGCAGTCCACGTGAGAGAGAACAGATTCCACGACACGCCTCATAATGTTTATTATCTACAACTAAAACCACCAAGACAAATACCAACACTTTTATATATACTGAATAAATGAACAAAAAAAGATTCATACAAATCTAATTCAAGTGAACTCATTCTGTAATCAATTGGTTGCTTGGCGATTATCATGGCACTCGTGAAGACTTGCTTGCCTGATGTTTGGTGTAGTATTCGTTTAGCCAATATCATTTAAAGTGCCACTTTAAGAATACTCCTCTGGCACCTATTCAAAGAGGGCTTGCTGGACAGGTTCGCGTCCGATGTCCCTGTATTGTTATTGGCATTAATGGCAGCCAGGTTCTCTACATGGCCCAAAGTTTATTGAAAGATCTGGCCTGGCCATTCGCAGGAGCCTTGGTTCACCTCTTTTGGCTGAATGGCGGCCGCGGCCGTTGCAGCCAATGGCTCGATGAAGGACAGAGTCGAGCGAACCGTTACCTGAGAGGGCAATCCCACTGTAGGTCATTGCAAATATGCTCTGTTTCTCCAACAGTTCGCGATTCTTCATGTCATCCACTCCAACCAACTGGCCGAGTTTGATCTGCTCCGACGACTGGCCACTCCAGAGTCGAGCCCTGGCTCATCGTCCTCGTCGTCTGTCCCATCGTCTTGTTTAGGGGCGGCCGATGGTCAACAGGATCTGTCTGCTGTTGGCTAATTGACCATCTCTAGCCTCCTTCTCCTTTTGCCCCCGGAGGCTCCTCTGGCATGGACACCTGTTCATCGTCTGCACTCTGGCGTTTCAGTGTCTTCTGGCGCCTCAGCAGACGCTCGTGAGCTCGCCCATGGGATTGCCGGCCGTCTGTGGCTGCCTCTGACTTGTCTCCTCTCTGGGCCCCCCAGAACATTCTCGTTTGCCCTCAATATTAAGCTTAATATTTGATTCTTCTTCATGTTTAACCTGTATATCTTCTGCTACTTGTTGTTCGCTCTCGCCTTTGGATGTATTTGTTGCAGTCTCTGCCCTCTTCTCACTAATGTTTTCCTGCTGTATTGCATATATTCTTCCCTTCCACTTGTCGATCATCATCAGCTTTGCTTCACAGCACATTAGACTGAATCAACCTCAGTCTTTGGGGCCACTCTCAATGGCAAGCCTCCACTCAACGTAGGCTTCCCCGTTCGATACTAGTTGCTGCTGAGGCCTGTTGGGTGCTCAGCGAGGCCGTCGGGTGTGAGTGGCGATGATTGGCGTACCTGTTGAGTCGAATCAAGCAGCTCCTGGTCGCTGTCGAGGAACACTGAGCCCTCGTGATCGACTATGGTCTGTGTCTCACTGGAACAGGTCGTCGAGCTGGTGCTCGATGTGGCGCTGGCCAGCCGACTGCCTGGCGGTCTTGCCTGTCTTCGAGGTGCTAGTGGTGGTCATTGTTGTCCTGCTTGTTTGGCCCTTGCTTGTTCGTTTGCCCTTCGCTTGCTGGGCGCGTTCGTCGCCACTTGTTGCACTCCGATTGGCCGACTCGTCCATCTCGAAGGCCTCGTTCGTGTGGGCCTTCGTCCTTTGGTTTGTTTTGTATAGTATTTGTTTGGCCAGTATCATTCAGAGGTGCGACTTTACGTCTCCTCTGTCGCCGATTCAGCAAGTTGCTGGACTGGCTCGCGTCAGAGTCGCGTCTGCCCGACTGGCTGATGTCCTTGTTGTTCTTGTTATTGGCATTAATGGCGTACAGGTTCTCTACGTAGCCCAAAGTATTTGGAAAAGACAGCCATTTGCAGGCCTCGGTCACTTCTATTGGCGGAGTTGCGGCCATCACCGCCACCGCCGATGGCTCGATGAAGGGCCGAGTCTGGCAGGCCGTTGCCTGAGGGCGCCGACGAGGCCTACGCTCGGCCAGACCCAAAGGATGGCGCCTGCAACAGTTTGCTGGTGGTCATGGACGCCGAGGGCCGCCAGCGCCAACAACACCTGACGTTGGAAAGCCCAATGCTGGAACTGGCCCGAACCGGCCACACCTGGCCATTGTACATGGAATACTGCTCAGGCCGGCTGAGGTTCAATGGCTGCTGAGACGGTGGCGATGTTTCGTTGCTCTCTACGAGGTGTCCTTTGTACAATTGTCTCTTGGCCAGGTTGTTTGCAATGGCCGAGCTAGTCTGGCTCTGGCCATCTGCTGTCTGCTTTGCATACGTCTTGTTCAGGTCCTCCTTTGGTGACCGTCTTTTCTGACCCTCGAAGAGAGACGGCCTTCTTGGGCTCGGTGTCGTTGGCCGAAGACGCCTGATAGCGGCCATCCTCCAGTGACACTTTGCTGCTGTCGATCAGCTTCACCTGATCCTCGCGGCTGCAAGAGAATAGATCATCCAGACGACCAGTAGGGCCAGAATACAGACGCCCAACAATGATGATGTAGATGAGGAGGCGCCGCTCGAGTGCACTGGCTGAGTCCAAGGAGATGGGTGTTGATGTCAGTGTAGAGGGTGGGATGGAGGAGGCCACCGTTGGAGAGTTGTGGAGCCGCTCAGGTTGGAAGAAGCACTGTGGGCCAACATCACCACCAATGCCGCCTGTTGCTGGATACAGCCGATCGCCTGCTGCAATATAATGCGTTATAGTGGTTCCGTAGGCTGTCGGAATTGCTGCTGCTGCTGATGTGGGTGTACTATATGGTCAATAGATGAGCTGGTGGCTTGTAATCGATGGCATTTAAGAGCGAACTGAGGTCTGTCAGGTCAACGATGCTCGATTGCGGCATGGCCAGTCTTATTCGGGCCACGCAAAGACTGCTGGACCTCCGCTGAGGCATCCAGAGACTCGATAGTTGCCCGGCTTCCCGTGACGGCCCCAAAGGCCTCGCTCTGATCGAGTCCCCGTCTCTGGTCGAGTTGCTCGGCAGTTCCATTGAGGATTACCGCTTACAGTGCGCGACTGGACTGCCTGGTTGTAGATGTTCACCTTGCAGGTGGAGGATCGCAAGGGAATGCCGGGAAGTCGTGCGCCCTGACGATGAGACTCGTCACAGGCGGCAGCTTCATTGGATTGAATGGGGTCTGAGGCAGTAGGTCTCTTGGCTGCTGCTGTGGGGTTGGAGTAAATCTGCCGCCTGTCGAGCCAGCAGAAGAAGAGGAAGATTCCATTTGGGATGAGCAGATCGCCAGATTCGCGTGAATATTCTCGTTGATCTTCAGGTGGCTCGGCCATGAACGAACGTCCACTCCTCGACGGAGACGTGTTCGGTGCTACGGTGGTTGTCTCTTCCGTCGTTCTGGTGGTGGCGGCCGAGGACTGGCTGGGCGATGTCGACAGGCCGAGCCAATTCCTTGAGGCGCATGGGAATGGACTGCGCCGGCGGCATCGCTGTGGTGGGCCTGCCCATTGGCCTCGATGTCTCCTCTTCCATCTCGTGGCTGCTTGCGGTGGTGGTTGTGTAGGCGGACGACGTGTACGAGGACGAAGACGATGACGCCGACGCCGATGCCGATCCGGGCCCAGGTGAGGTCCCCTTCCGCCGATCTTTCCAGCCTGTTGTGGCGTGGGGAGCCAAGGTGAATGGAACGATGGGGCTCACTCAGGATGGACGGCAAAGTGGCACTGGTCTGCTGTTTGTTTGAGTTCCGCATATATGACTCACTGGGAATCGATGACAAACTGCTCGTTTTGGTTGCGGCAATGATCTCGTATGCCACCTGGCTGTTGATGGAGCCCGGCTCGTCGATGTCCAGCGCCCTCACTACAAGCGGCTGGTGGAAGGAGCCATCGGGCAGCAGTACAGCATCGTAGTGTTGCTGGGCGAAGATTGGCGCGTTGTCATTGACATCTGTGGTAGATTTGGATTGCAGAGGTTGGCAAAGGAAGATCACACGTAAACAACAGCAACCTGTTATTGATAGACTCACCTAGAATGTTGACAATGATCTTTGTGTAGTTGGAGCGGGCCACCGGCGAGCTGAGTCATGAGCCTCGGCTAACAACAAGTAGTGGGCCTGCTTCTCTCTGTCCAGCTGCCCCTCCAAGGTAATCAGTCCATTGTCAGGATCCAATCGGAAGCTACATTAAGAGGTGTTAGTCTTATTACTTATTACCCTGATCAAAGTCCAACCATATCAATGGATATGCTTACAGTTGACTATCTAAGCCTGTCAGCGATGTGTATCTAATTCTAGGCTGCTTCTGGCCACCAGCCGCTAGTTTATTGTTCGCCTGGGGGCCTGGCCGACTCGCCTTGACGCTGCCCACCACCTGGCCGAGCTGGCCGTTCTCGTAGATGGAGAACACGTACAGATCCTGCTCGAATTGAGGCGCCACATCATCGTCCAGCCCATCCTCTAGCAGTTCGATGGACACTCGAATGAATGCGCTGACATACGTTCGGGCGAACCAAAGTCTCTGGCAACGATGAATACTTGCAGCAGTTTTGGCTGATTTACAATCAATCCAGCGCCTTCATCACGTCCACTTGGAAGCGACTTCAGTGCCTCCTCGCAAGAACAAACAGATTCAGTGGCGACTGCCTCACCACTGGATGCCAGGATCCAGCTCGAACAGGTGCGCGTCCGGCCCTCCAGGAACAGCTCGAAGGTTCCATTTGGGGCCCCTGGCCCAGGTCGACGGCGATCGGCCGGCCACTATTGGCCAGAATAGATGGTAGCGCATTCCCATGCTGCTGGTGAGGCTGCTGTTGTTGTAGCTGCAACTGAAGTGGTTGTTATGGGCACTGTGATTGACGTACCATTGAATGGGATAGTGGTCCACCTGATGATGGAGATGGGGCTGTTGTTCGCGTGGTCGTCTCTTTGTTTGAGCTCTTGGGCAATGGAGGCCACTTGGAGGTAGGCGTGCAATGTGCTGCTGCCACCGAGCCGACCGCCGCCCATGTTGTCTGTCTGCCAGCCGCCCACAAAATCTGGGCGCCTCGTTGGTCAGGTCCACCAGTAGGATGGGCAGCGCTCGAGTCCCGCGTGTACATGGGCGGCCACAGGTGGTCGTAGCTGGACGTGTCGGGCACCTCCTGGGCGTACACTGTCAGGAGACCAGACGATGAGGAGTCAGTTAGGAGGCCAATTAGCTCACTTGGCGGCCTCTTTCAGGCGGATTTCGCCGCTTTGTTTGTCGATGTCGAAGTGGTTGTGGCGGCGAGGCCGCGTCAGGGCATAGTTGATGGGCCTCTGGTCGGCAAAGTCGCCGTCCTCGGCCTCCACGCCCAGCCACCACATCGCCCGGCTGCATGATGTTGGTCAGTCTGATGGTCGAATGAGCCAGAGGCCGCTTGAAGACTGGCGCCGAGTCCTGGACGTCGTCCACAGTAACGACAATATCGAGTGGCCACATTGCGAGTGTCGTATCTCAGATCGGTCAGGCGTTCAGGGCCAACACTTTCAGACTGTAGAGGCTCTGTTTCTCGTAGTCGAGCGGCTGCACGAGCAACAGTTCGCCCCTCGACTGACCGCGTGGCCCAAACACGTATTTGATGTGGAACCTGTCGGCGCCTGGCCCCGTAACTCCGAACCTCACCGGCAAATCGCTTTTTGTCGCGCTCTCTCGCACGCTAAGAGTTGCAATCGATTCGCCGGGCTTCGTATCCTCTGGCACATTATGCACGTGTTTCGGCCTGATGAAGGGCGACGACGACTCTGCCGGAGCGAGTCGAGAACGCTGCCGACGTAGCCACCCGGCGCGCTCTGTAGTGATCCATCTACCTGAAGAGTTTCCCGTCGAGTCGGCCCCGCTGACCAGCACCGATGCGCTTCCATTGACGCCAGATATTTGTTGTTGTTCAGATGCAATTGGAATGATTGACTCATGCGAGTGGTGCTGCTGCTGCTGTTGCTGGTCAGCTCCAGGTGGTGGCGGTGGTCGTCGTCGATGGCCAATATCGTGGACTGCACCTGAGTGGTCTTGTTGCCGTCGGTCAGCGTAGATGGTGACATTGTATTGGCTCTCGGTAAGGAGGCCTCGCAGATAGACGTCGGCCTCGTTCCACTGGGCCCGGCTGACGGGCACCACGTCGAGCAGTGCCCGGCCCTCGATACCCATCACGCCGAACTGGAGGTGGCCGTCCGAGTCGCCGTCCGAGCCCCTCAGCCGGTAGATGAGTTCGCCCACCTGAGTCGACTTGGGCAATTTCAAGATACGCATGTTGTGCGAATAGTCGATGGTGGGTGCGATCGCCTCCGCTGAGGGCACACCACTGTATTTGACATCATAATCAACAACAACAACAATAACAACAACCATAATGGGCGCCTGTAAATGGGCTTGAAGATCTTGGCCACCTGCTTTGCTGGTCTAATACTAATATCACAGATTCTGAATAAGATAGCTGGCCAGTGGTTGCAAGTGCGGTTGCAATTGCAGGCCGTCGTTGCCGACGATGGATGATGAATTGAACGCGTGTTTTCTAACGTTCGCCCTCATCCTCATCTTGTTAGTCTTGTCTTGCTAGCTAATATTAGGAGGCAGTCTTATATGATGTGAGAGTTTGCATTGATCTCGACTGGAGTTAGACTGGAGTTGAATCTTGCTTGAGGAGAGACAACGACGATGACGACTACGACTACGGACACTGCATGAACATAACATAACTCAAATGCTCAGTGTCTTCATGCATTGGAATTAATTAATAACTTGAGCCAAGAGGCAGTACACATTTGGAGAGATACACAAACAAAACAGTTCACATAGACCGATCGGATGAGATGCGAGGCCATGAACAGGAGAATGGACATTGTTTGTTAGTGTGAGAATGCGGCCACCAGAGGATCGGATTCTTGCTGCTCTCGTTCGAGGCGAGCCGTCCAGTGGTTGCTCACCACCTTTGGTCCATTCTAATTGCATTCTGTGGTCAGCAACAACGACAACTGGAGCCAAGTGGCTCCTCGCCGGCCTTCGCTCGGCCCATTTACGCCCCCACAGCCGCCACAAACAATGCAAACTGTCATGCCCCCAAACTCAACGAGAACGAGACTACCTGCTCGATTTGCGACACAAACACTCTGAGTGGGCCTCCAACGCCGAGTTGGTTGTCATTGCAACGGCCGGAACTAGCCGAGCAGGTAGCAGCAGCAGCAGTGGCCGGCCAAGGTTCGTGATTCTCGTTGTTATTTGCTGTTGTTGTTGTTGTTGTTGTAGGAGTTTCATGACAACGTGACATTTGTTGTGGTGAAGCTTACGGCCACCAACGAGACGTGTCTGTCCATTCTGCCAAGCGCCAACAACACGAGGAAAGTGGACGACGACCAAAGGTGAATGTAGTGGACTTCATAACGAGAGACGAGAGAGAGAGAGAAGAAAGTGCATTGTGTGTTGACAACTCACAAGTGTGAAATTGCTTTTTGGCCAATTTCGGACGACGACGACGACGTGGAGGAAGTGGACAGAGAAGTTGTGTATGTATTTCAATTTTGTAACACTAATTTAGTGTGTCAATGAACTGCGTAACAACAACGACAACCTTCGATGGGCCCCACGTGAGGGGCCGGACGGGAATGCAGGTTTATTGGTCTGTTGGTCAGTTGCTGTGGGCCACATTCAGCTGCTGTGAGGCCTGTGACAGGCGACAAATAGAGTGCACTCTCTGTTGGTCGTCTGAGGGCGGCCATTCATACATTCATTCATTCATTTTGCATCAATTTGATTGATTGGCTGGCCCGACGGCGGCGGCGGCGACTCCCACGGTGGTGCATTACCTGTTCGTCGGTGGGTGTCACTGGACCTCTTTCTGCCATGAATATCAACCTATCAGGTGGACGGGATGTTCGAGATTGGCGACGTGCTTTTCAAAACTCTTTAATACTTTTGATTCATTGCAAAGCTTCTCCGAGACTAAGGGACCTGTTAATGAGCCAGGCGGAAAGGCGTCGATTGCCTTTAGCCTGGAATGCGAGATATTACTCGTGCAACTGATTGCTTTCGAGCGAGCAACTTTCGAACGAGGCCCCACCTTTAACCAGTCGTAAAGGACACTTGGAAATGGGGTCGTCCATTGCGCTGAGCTCCTCAGTACACGAAACAATACTCACATCAAAGCAAAGGCTTTATGGTGCTTGCATTTCGTTGTGGTCTCTCGCTCTCTTCTGTTGCTTGCATCTTCTTCACCTGCCTATCCCACTTGTTTCTTTCTGTTCGATTGATCTTCTTGGCAGAAGAGTTGAGTTGGTGAGAGTGGTGGTGGTGGTGGCCTATCGATTGTCCACTCGATACTAACGAGACTCGAACTGAAACGATAACACTGGAATCGATCTGGCAACACTGCCAACTGCTCTGATAAGATGTCCTCTGCAGACCTAACGCGCCGCCGCCGCCACCACCACCGCCGCCCCCACTGACGACGACGATAATTGTCAGCTTGAACCGAGAGCAGCCACCACTATTTGCCAGCTGGCGCCGCGACAACCCCCAAATTTGCGCAACGAAATGCAACCACAATGCGCAAAGGCCGGCAACACTTGAGGCCGACCGAGCAACATGTTGCTGTCGTTGTTGTTTCAAATGCGCGCTGCAGTTTGCCTGCTCTATTGGCCTCGATTAATTGCAGCCACTAATTGGATTGTCGTCGGTCCCGTTCAGGACGGAGATCATGAGATGATTAATGTGCACATGCGACAGGCGACGACGACGACGACGACGACGACGACGACGACCAAACACGACTGAGAAAGACAGGCAAAGCAACTTCAAACAAACAATTGTTTTGTGGCTTCATTTGGCTGCGTCTCGAGGTTTTGCCTGTTAGTCTCATCGGCGGCGAAGACCATAAGAAGGAAACACATTGGATAATAATTTGGGCCTCACTGGAGTCCAGCCAACAAGAGGAAAGAGGCGAGAAAGGAAGTCTATTGAGTTTTGTCAATGTTTGTTATTGTCGCTGGGCGGCCGCCATTTCGAGCAGTTGCAAGAAAGCAACAACAACAACCATAAAGCGCGAGATGGCAGCTTGTTCCGAGTGTGCCGGCTCTGGTCAGCCGGCCGTACGACCGACAATGCGATTTGCAATATAGCCACTTCCATGGCCAACAAAGCGAGGCCAATGTAGGCTGGGGCGGCGGCCGCTGGCGCTGGCGCGATGGCAATGGCGCTGGGTCTGAAGGAAGTGGACGCCGCATGGACAATATCTGTTTCCTCAAATAGTGCGGCGGCCCGAAACGTTTACGGCCACTTGTTTGTTGGCCAGTTTACGACCAAACGACAAACACACTGACGGCTGTATTATGATAATGTTGCGCAACTGGTTGTTCAGTGAGGAAGCGTCAAGAGGAAGAAGAGAGACATGTGGGGAGGATGGGAAAACATGCCAGTGTATGCAATGCAACAACTGACCAACAGCCACGACGACGACGACGACAAACACGATATGGATGGTTAAAGTAAAACTTGCTTTGCTCTCTCATTTCATCGATTGGCGAGCCTTAATTCCAATCGCACTACGAACGAACGAACGAACAAATAAATGAAGCAACGAAAAACAATCATCGCCCTTGACTTCCAACTCCATTTTCCGCCGGACCCAATCCAATTACGCCCATTAATTGATCAATAATTGTGTCTCTTTGCGTCTGCCATGGTGCCATTTGGTCCACTTGGAGCCGTGGCTGACTTACAACAGACAGAGACAGCAACGAGGAGGCTGCAATTGGACACTAGCAACCTGCATCTCATTGTTTTAGACATGAAATATAAGCCAGCCGGCTGGTCGGCGGCAATCTGGAGCATCTGAAAACAACGGGCACGACCTCCAAGCAAGACAAAGGATTTTCAATTACATCACTGCTGGCAAAGTGGCAGAGTAGTATCAATAATAATACTCTGCCGCCAGAGATATGACGAAAATGATGATAATCATAAGTCGACGCGAGTTATGTGAATCCACATGGCGCAACTCGCAGGCTGTGTATATGTTGAATGCAGCCCTGAGGTAGCCACCTTGAGGCTCGAGCTCGTGCAATGTTCCAACACTGGCCATTCAACAGACAGACCTTGGCACCAATTCAACGCTTCAAGGCTTGCACTTGAGAGAAGTGCCCTTCTGTCAGGTGTCCTCCTCTGTTCGTGTGTGGGGGGTTTATACATCAGAGGCTAGTCTTAATTACACGCGGCCAGCGAGTTGAAATTGACTCAATTCGAGCCTTGAGAGGGGCCAAGTACATGTAGACTGGCCACTGGCCACTGGAAGAAACAGGTGCCTACAGCAGCGCCCGCTAGTGGACTCGAATGATAGCGGCCGTTGAGCGGTTGTTGGGGGCAACCAGCGAGATAAAGAGGAAGAAGGCACTACTCTCGCTGCAGTTAGAGTGCACATGAGACTGGAGTAGTATGGTAAGATGAACAAACAGTAGAGGGCGCATCGTGAAGGATTTTGGAGTCATGAAACGAGGCAATCCTAGTGAACATGAATGTGATGTTTTATTGCAGATCGAGAGAATAGTTTTGTCTTATTATTGCACTGTGGCCTAAGCTATACTGTTGATTACCAGCAGCGGTGGCGGTGGCACCAGTCGAATGTGTTTGCTGGCCTTGATTGGGCTCTCTGGTCAGTTGCGGGTAGGTCCTGGTGAGCGTCGTGTGATGGACCGGCCGTATCGGAGTGGGCCTGATGGACGACATCGAACGTTCCCGGTTGACCTCTAAGAGTGTCGTCGTCGTCCATTTGCGGCCTCATCTTCTTGGTGGGGTGTTTGTTCGTACCTGGTCGCTTAGTTGTGGATGTCTTGTTGGTGAACCTGAATTGGTTATTAGATGGGTCCCCATCGTCGTCGACGTCGTCATCGTCGTCATCATCAACGTCGTCGTCATCGGATGCGCCTCCTATCACCCAGCCTCTCGTCGTCGTCCGCTTCTCGACCGCCACCTTCTTCATCCTCCTCGCCTAGCTCGTCTTCTTCGTCCTCCTCGTCCTCACCATCCATATAATCAATCATTTCATCGCCTTCGTCCTCTTCGTCTTCCACATCGTCGTCTTCATCACTAATTGATGAAGACGACGGGGATAAACCATTAAAGGAAGAAGAATAGCCTCTGACGGAGGTCTTTTTTTACGATGGGGTCTCTGATTAGAGGATATACTGGTGCAGTGGTTGCTCGAAGCCGACGATACCAGCTTACCATTGACGTTTTGAAATCTCAGCTGATCTCTCTGAATGACCAGCAGAAGTGCCAGCCTTGTTAGTTGTAATAGTTGTGTTTTCCAATGGAGAATTAGTGTTACCAGAAGCCATGTGGCCCACCACCGCCACCAGAGGCACCCATCACGACAAAGCCTTGCGAGGCGTCCGAGTGGATGCTGTTGCCATCGACGTCGCGTCTCAGTCGTTTCTCCTTGGCGCGCCGATTCTGGAACACACCTGGACGACGCGCATGTCTAGGCCAGTGTCGGAGCTGAGGCGCTCGCGGACGTGCCTGGCAGGTTTGGGCGACGATTGATAGGCCCGCGAGGGTGTCCAGTTGCTTGGCGGTGATTGTCGTGCGAGGCCCTCTTGTTGCCGGCTTCAGCGGCGCGCTGTCTGGCGGCCTCATGAGTCGGCCACACGCAGCGTATTGTCCTCCATCAGATAGAACTGGTCGCCTGTATTGAGTTGTTGCTTACAGATAATACAGTCGAAACAATTCAGGTGATAGACATTATCTTGGGCGCGGCGAACTTGCGAATTGGGCGCAATACCGACCTCGCAATGGGCGCATCGAGTCCTGGCGAACTGGCGATAGAAGTCGTCGCGGCAGTAGGGCTTACCCTGCCGGATGAAGCATAAGTGTCAACTGGCACCGGCACTCGTGGCAAACCAGACACGTGGCGTGCCAGTGGCTGAGTCGAGACAGCGCCAGCCTTGCGTCTATGTCGGTTCTCAATCATGGGCCTCTGGTTGTCCTGGTCCTGTTCTCGTTCGTCAGCAGCATTGTTGCCGGGTTCATCCTCGCAGTGGCCAGTGGTTGTAGTGGCCAGGCGCAATATAAATCTATCTAATATGATGTCCTGACAGCCGGCGCAGCGCGGGAGGTGAATCTGGAGGCCGGAGTGTATCAAATGAGGGCATTAAATTAGTCAATTCGTCAGCTGATAAAGTGGGCCGGCACGCGGACCGCATAACTACCGACAAAGAGAGAATGAAGACTTGACTCTATAAGAATAGTACAAACGATGCTGCTCTCTGTGTCTAGATTGATGGACTGGATTGGCGCCAGCTATATCACGAAGTAGAGTCAAGTTTCTCACACGAACATTAGCCGGATTAGGGCGGTGTGCTCTTTCTCAATGTCCTCAGAGCTCATCAGATGATAATCCAATCAGAACGACCACTCGACGACGACGAGTCGGCCATAACTCGCACAACAAACGACTTGGGGCGACTAACAAACGGGCCGGCCTTGATTAGAGGCGACACGCGATTTGTGACACAGACCGACCGAACGACCCCAAAGTCTTTAGGTCGCGCAGTCGACTCACCTTTGATTGTCTTGTTGTTGATTAGGATAAAGTATGGATTCTGAAGGTAGCTGCTGCTGCTGCTGTTGGTGTTGGTGGTTGACGTAAGAATGTGCTGGTTGATCACAGATAGTTACTTGCTGATTGGCGCCGCCCCGTACAGCTGTTCTTTCTTTGATTGGGTTAAAGGTCGCGATGGTTGGCGTTGGCGAAGATTATTTCGGCACCGCTCGACGCCGGCTGATCCGTCAAGGGCGATGTGAAATGCAGATCTGGCACCTGATGATGCAGAGGCGACGAATAGGCGGCGGCGGCGGCGCCACCACCTGCGAGTTGATCCTGAAGCGAAGGCGATGAAGCCAGTAGGTTTAGGCCGACGCTGTGCTGCTGATTGAACTGCAGCGAGCCAAGTGTGGATTGGCCGGCGTGTTGGGAATGGGCGAAGACGCAGGTGGTTGCTGCTGTTGTAGGTGTTCAGGAGACTGGAATTGCCGCTGGTGGCGAGACCCATCGCCGAAGACATTTGTCTGATGCTGATGTTTGCAGTCATTTCTCTTGGCGCTACATGTCCGTTCACTCATTCATTCATTTGGCTTTCTTGGTTGTTGAAAGTTGACTTAAATTGCTTGCTGTCTTGAAGTGATTCAGCTTGATTCGAGGGGATTGATTTGTTTGCGTTAATTAATTGTGACACATGGCTAGATGAAGGAATGGCAGAGTGATGACATATAATTCGATAGGATTGCTCTTTATCTTTTGTAACAACAAAGACTTGCCACCAACCCGACAGCTTACCTTGTGAACGCTCAGATTGAACAACACATCACCTCCGCGAGCACACATGTAGTGGTTAAACACTACTTCCTCCATTGAGAGGTCACCTCGAGATGGGCTACGACCATGTAAACCTTTAGTCTGACACCAGACACATACACTGGGCGACCTAAACTATTTCCGCTGCGACGGCGCCCGTGAACATAGCGGGTTTGGGAGTGTTGCGCCTGCGCGGTGACTTCCAGAGGCACCCAGCCAAGCCGGGCCCTGCAGTAATACATACAACTTGGACCGGCCGACAGGCACGCGCAAAATTCACTGTGTTACGTAACACACACAGGCATGTTGACTTTCCCATCAATTGATTCCTCTTGGTGGTGGCTGCTGGTTTCCTCGGGGTTAGGGGCCGGAGTGGGCCCGCCGAGAGTCAACTCTCTGTCTGGTTGGCGCTACAAAGTGGCCGCTGGGGAATAGCCGCGCCGATGTGTTTCACTTTGGTGGTGGTGGTGGTCGTCATCGTCTCCCTCCATGTCTGGTGGCTTACTCGTGGCTCTGGCAACGATAAACATCTCAAAGGGACACCACCACAGCATAGCAAAGTCATGATGATCAAGGCGACTGCTGCTCATGCTGCTGCTGGTTGTTGTTCGTGCCAAATGGGTGCCGCCAGAGCATTTGTGCACCAATTCGAATTAGTTTATTGGCTTTCCTCTCATCAGCTGGCCCGGCGACGGACCAGTGTTGGTTTGCCAGCTCGTACACTCCTCTAAGCAACGAGGACTATTTCAGTCGGGCCTGGAGACTAGCTTCGGCTTATTGATCATCGCTTTAGTAGTCTTGTGTGTCTTGTGTCCTGAAGGCTGCCTGACTGGCTGGCCAGCGTCGATACAACACAAGAGCAGCCACTTCAGGCAGAGGCTGGAGTCGAAAGTGAATGTCAAGCCTCAGAGTAGTGTTTGGCCATTCAGTGCCTCTCGCGCCTGGTGGCTGGTCTCGAATTAGTCGTCTCCTTCCGGGCACGTCTCTGTTTGTGCCTATATAGCCTCGGAAAGCCTTCAAGACGACCGCAAGCAACTCAGATCTCAAACATCCGGCGCTAGGACCTGGCTGTGCCCATTGGTCAACCTATATCGTGGTGACCTCAAACAATTGCAAACGCTTCAGGCTGGCCAGACAGTTTGATGTGCCAGAGGAAGCTCACAAATGAATTTTCGTCGTTGGGGAGGTTACATCGAGCATGTTAGTATGAGTTGTTGTTTGAATAAGTCAGTGGAGTCAGAGTGTACACTTATCAGTCTACATTACCTGTGGTAATTCGATAGCCGGCTCGTATTGTAGTCAGGGATGGCATTGTGTGTCTGCTCTATGTGTATGAGTGTATGTAAGGTGATTCAAATTGATTTTAAACAAACATAAAAGATATACTGCTGTAATATGCAAGTAGACATCCACATCTATTGTGATCAACCCTCCATCAACGCATACATCCAGGCAACGCGCAGTAAATATTAACGATTGATCACGCGCACCTATGGACGACCAGGTGATGTCTGGCACGATGGTGATGAGGTTGGCCAACGCGTGCCGGCTGCTGATGTTGATGGGCCAGAATTGAATTCACTATTTACTAAGAGAATTTAACAAACCTTATTTTGTTGGCGTCCGAGGTTATTATTTTTGAGGCTGTGGTTGTTGGCGGTGGTTGTGTTGGGCCCATTGGCGACAAACGAGATGATAACGTGAGCGGCCGGCAGCCCTCTCTTCTGGTCCTCCTCCTCCTCCTCCCACTCATGGCCGACGACGTTAATGTAAAACATTCAACTGGACATGCGGCCCGCAATAACTGGACTGGCGGAAGTAGGCACTAGACTGGGGTTACGTCGACGGCGTGCCAGCCAACAATCCGGACAATAGATTTACGTTATGTGTGTTTCACTTTATGCCTCCTGTTTAGCGTGGCGAGTAACTTGATTGTCATTGCGGTTGGAGTGTTTTTGTTAGTGGTGGCGTTCTCTCACTCTGTTGGACTATCATTCTGGCCAATGTTACTGTTACCTTTGCTGTTGTCGACGGCGACCAGCCAAAGTCACTGGACGAATGGGAGAGTTACGCCCATTCAAAATGAGTCTGGCGATGGCTATTCTGAGGCTGAGGCTCCGGTGATTTCAATTTGTTGACTTGACTGGTGCGGTTTCGACGACAGATATTGGTTATGAATGATAATTATGTGACTTGCTATTGGCTTGAACTGATTCGACTTGAAGTGATTTGGATTGAAGTAATTATATGGTGGACGTGGGTTGAACCTTAATCCTCTAGAGAATGAAAGTCTGGCCGACCTTAATGAAGCATTGCTGGCTCGGCTATTTATACTGACAATGAAAAATAACATTTCATCTTCGAGAAGATTCTTTGAGCGAATGGTTATGACAGGTAACATTCGGCGCGTCCATTGGTAGATGTGATTGGGCTGATGCCATCTCACCGATGGGGTGGACTTCGATGGCTTTATCGACTAGACTTGTCAGGAGATGGGCGCAACAGTGCACAGCCACAGCCACTATAGAAGCCGCAGATTCGCCCGAACAGCCGGCCTGGCGCCAGCGAACAATTCGCTGGCACGCACAAAATTAGCACGTCCATTTGGCGTGTCCATGTTCGTTGTGCGCACCGGCCACTGGCGTGCGGCGTGAAGAAAGGCGCGTACAACTCCCCGACTGATGTTGTTCGCTAGTGTTCGCTGTTGCTAGAACATTCTTCGGATATTCTTCAAAGACAATCCGATATTTAAATAGCCCACAAAACGAGTATATAAATACGCACAGGTGTATCTGGTCATTAGATCATTCAAGTATCCACCAAAATGAGTATCTTTCATCCTTGAAATTTGAATGAATATTCAAAACATTACCCAAGTTAGTTGGTGTACGTGTATAACACAGACTGGTAGATATTGGCCAACATCAACAAAAGAAATGGGAGCCACTCAACAGACTGACTGGTGAGTAATGAGATAATAAGTAAATTAATAACTTACCCTCCATCATTACCATCAGGACGACGGGCAACCACAAGCATCCAGAGTGCCCATACGACCACTGGCATCATCATCACCACTACACGCTGCAGCAAGTCATCACCAGCAGGCCAGCAACAGTCAAAATGAAAAATATCACCCATCAAATGTGACGTCAGGCTCAGGCACTATTCGACGGAGAGCTATTGTTGTGTCGAAATATTAGACCAAAGCTGTCCATTTAGACTGGCATCATCTCATATCAGATTAGTTACTACCCGGACGGCGGCGACGGCGACGACAACGACGATCATGATACTCAAGCAGTGGATTCAGTCCCACCTCGGACCTAATACTCTTGACATCACCACGATAATGTTCGCACCGCTGATGGAGGCTCCCATGGCTGAATACGAGTGAAATAAAGGTTGAGTTATATGTCTTGCGGGCCGGATCCTAAGCCATCTGTCCCGCGCGCCTGCTGGTTGCAGGTCGCCTGAACGGCCGCTCTGTTGGTAGGCTAACAGACTGACCATATTGTTGTCTGCCTGGCTGCCTACAAAATTGATTCGGAGCACGCAACTCGGTGGGTGGGAAGGACTAAATATCACGCACTCTCAGACAACTGCGCCGGCCACGAGGACCACTACAACAACGACGTTGTTGTCTGGCCCGTCGAGTGATCCAGTTAGGTTAGATGTACCAGTTGGATTGCCATGTTAATGATCGTCACTGGAGAGTGTCCGAGGCTTCATCGTTGCTCTTCCCACTTGTTTGTTGTTGTCGGCTTTGTTGTCGTCATCGTCGTTGAACTGAACAACAACGAGGGGACAATATTCGCATCCAAGTCAGCCAATGGCCGAATAGGCTCGGTGATCCTGCGTGTTCGACGTGCCACTGACGTAGTTGTCGTGTGTCGAGATCCACTCTTGTAGGCTCAGGAGCTATCCGTTTCTCTTTATGGTTGGCAAAAAGCCCGCCAACACATGACATTAAATAATTCAGAGCAGGCCAAAGTGAAACCCAAATAGCTCGAGAGATCTTAAATACGCCGACAATGGCCAACACTCGAAAACTCGCCAGACACTCGACGGCCAACCGGCGACAACAACCAGTACGACCACAACTCCCATTGTAGGCCTCTCTTTGAGAGTGCGCACCTAGCGCCAACCTATTCCTTCTCAGGCACAGACGATGGAACTCACACGAAGCTGAACCTAGTTGACGGCGCCAGGGATGAGATAAATGATAAATACACATGAGCACATGACGACCAGTGTCTGTTGGCGGCTGTACTGACGACCACCACCACTACAATGCGTCGCTCTTCAAGCCAACTCTGGCTTGATTCTTATTTATTTCATTCAATTTGAAACTCACGGTCCCTCACTTTCGCCCAATCATCATTAGCTATCAGGCAACAACAGAGCAACTAGGTCAGAGAGAAGAAAGAAGAGAGGAGCCGGCCGGGCAATAAATGCTCGTGGCGTTTGGCGCGTATTTGCAATGTCTGCCAACAAAAGTGTCCGACTTCAATGATGTTCGGGCGGTTTTACATTATTGAGACAACGCTGGCCAGGGAAGGACCATCTCGGCTACCATCATGAAGTATCAATGAATAATAAGGCGGGCCAAGAGGCGGAGGCGGCGGTTGCAGCGGCGGCCACCAAACGAATGGGAGATGAGCAAATTGCTTCCGTTGAGGCGGTAAAGTGGCGGCAACTATTTAAATTGATCACCATGCCAGTTTGATTTGGTCCCAATAGAGAGAAGAGGAAAGCTCAGCCCAACTCGTGAGTGGTGGTGGTGGTAGCCGTGTTGTATCAAACCTTAAGCGATCGGACCAATTGAAGAGACCAGCGCGACGACGGCGGCCGCGGCATTCACTAACTTTCGCAGCTTTTTATATGCTCTAAGTTATCGGCTAACATTTCTGGTATTGTTGCGTAAGCCTAACAACAAATGGCCCCTGCTACCACTCCGAGCATTTGACTTGCCAATTCAATTTTCTCGTCCGACTCTCGTCGGTCCATCATAATAAATCGTCAGCCCTCATGGCTGTTGGGCGCACTCCTCCACTAATGGTGAAAGGCAGACGTGGAGGCCGATATTTCAGGTCAAACGACCCCCACAGCAAGCACTACAGGCCCAGTGCACATGAATACGGCAAACTCAATCATTTGTTTGCTCCATCTCCTCTCTTCTTCACTTAAATAGTCTTTTGCGTTATCTGCTGAATTTCTCCCAAATTCGGTCCACCTCATTTAGGATATCAATGGCCGGGCCGTTGCCGGTCATAGTATCACATTTAAGCGCCACTTTGCTTTCGATCAACAACATCATGGAGTCCTCCAAAAGAGCATCAAACAACTCTACTGCAGAGGCCACTAAGTAATCGGGCCGTGGGCCTTTCAACATCAAGTAGCAAAACACCACTAGTGAATGGATCATCAGGCACAATTTTACGCCATTCTGGTTGGCTGCTCAGCGGTTTGTTTCTCTGCTCCGTCCATTGTTGTACACTTAAATGAGGCTCACGACTTCTGGTGCCCCAAGCCACAGCCCATCCGATGTCTTAAATGTGGTATGTTTCATTCCTCTTTAGGCTTCTTTCTATCTTCCAGCTGTCTAGGGTCGGTTGGCTCTATCTCTCGTCTACGTCATCGTCGGCCAACATGACGAGTAAATGTCTTATATCAGAATCTGCCCTGCCCGCTTCAACATAGAAAAGATCGGCTTTCAGGCATTGTTTTGACATGACAGCCACCGGCCAGAATGAAGGCACATCTCAAGTGAGGACAAACACAATTTTCCTTGTTTGACCAACCAAGAAAGAGAAAAAACAATGATGACAAACATCTCAACATCGTTGTCAACATCCACCCAAATGCTCGATGCAAGTTACATTTGCTCGTCCCACTCCTCTCTGGCAAACTACATATCTCCTCGTCGATGTTGGGCCGTAGGATGTTTGTTTTCGCCCGCCACCCTCCACAATCAAACCAAACAGAATTTCCCTTTTTATCTTAGAATTATCCGAGAACAGTTTTTCTATTATTTGCTCCAGAGCCAACAACGGACTGACTGATCATTGACTGACCAATGTGAATCCAATAGTAGTTATTGTTTTGATGTTTGTGCACTTATTGTTTTGTATCTAATCTTAACCAACTGGTGAAACCACCATCATTTGGAAACCAAGATGTTGACGGTTGATGATCGTCACCAAGACAATATTTGTCCAGCCATTATTGGGGGCCTGTTGTCCGATGAAGAGTTGAATAAGCTCAAGTCAGCTGGCATCGTTCTGTCTAACTCTCCCAAATATTTATTCGTCTAGTTTATTCCAGTTTGTATTTAATAAACGAATAACCACTAGAAGAACAAGCTTGTGGGAGATCAGATAAAAGACTAATTAGCGATAACTATAAGTGATATGATGAATGGTTTGAACAATAAAACCGCAACAAGTGCTCGCAATGCCGCAGAGTTACGCCCACTTACGCCTTTCCCATGCCCGATTAGATCAGACTTGTGATAAATATTTCTTCTGTTTGTTTTGTCATCATTAATTCAACAATCGCCATAGCCGTTCGCAGAGCCTTCAATTATTAATTTATTTACTTATTACCCTTCATATCAATCAAACCCAGAGCATCCAATAATGTTACATAGCAAGGCTTACATATTATATTGCCGAGCAGACAGCAACAACCACCGGCGGGTAGATGGTGGGCGACATCGAACCATTGATGAGTGGCAGCCCTAAATGTAATTTTGTATCCGTGGCCGAGACCACTCGTGGGCAATTCAAATCAATACTTACATGAATTCATATTAATTAGATAGAGAAACGTTACGTATTATCTGATGGCACACACCATAAGGGTCAAACTCGCTGTATGGCAATAAAATCATGCAATATCATAGGGATAGAGGATGTTATCTTCCTAACAGTCCGCAAGTACAGTAGTTTAGCAGAAGCCAGTGGCAGTAACGGTAGCAGTTAAACAATGACGATCAGAATGTCGATTAGAGTAAACAAAAATATATTCTGGCACTCTTTATGGCAACAAATCGAGGAGACCAGAGATGATCAGCCGAGCAGGATCAACATCTTGCTCTGTTAAAAGCGCCGATGAAGACAACAAATGAAGAATTGCCATCAGAGATGGTGCTGGTTACTGGTGGTCCTTTATCGGTTATCCACATGCACCATTGACGTTTATGGACGAGCACCAGGCTACGTGAGTGAACCCGACCATCTCAACTCATTGCATTAGAGACACGTCGGAGTAGAGAATATCACACAGGTTTCCAGTTAATCAATCACTACAAAAAGAAATCCCCTATAATTACCGAAACAATCATGCAAGATAAAAGCAACAAATCAATACATTTGACCAATGGCCAGGTGGGTCCCAAAGAGGTTCAGGTTGTGGTGATTGGCGCCGGGTTTGGCAGGCCTCTCGGCGGCCCAGCGACTGTACGAGTCTGGCATTCGTGACATCATCATACTAGAGGGCCAGGATCGAGTCGGCGGCCAGGTTCATACAGTGACTCGGTGCGCCTACCTGCTGGAGGCTGGGAGCCCAGTGGCTGCATGGGGCTGACCAGAATCCTCTTTACAAGTGGCTCACCGAGATCGATATGCTGAACGACTTCGAGGACGCCTCCTGGGGCTTCAATGGTATGTTTTGTACTCAAGACGGCCGCGAGGTCGATAAAATTTAGTGCTGAAGGTTCTCAAGATAGTCTGTGATATTAAATTAGATCTCTCGAAGAATAATGTCGCAAAGAGACCAGGACGACGACGACCACCACCACCAGGCAAACAACGGTGAAGGCCCCGAAATGCCGGCCAAATATTTAGACGAGAATTGGAGGCTAAAATGAAGTCGGACAGTGAACTGGCAAGCAACAAATCATTGGCTCGCTCAGTGTTGGAGTGGTTCTTGCGATATGAACAAATAGAGAATGGCTGTGATAGTATGAACGACGTCTCCATTGCCTCCTACACTGATTGGACCGATTGGGGCGAGGAACTCTAATGAACTTTAAGGATGGCTACAAAGTCTACTGGATTGGTTTTGCAAACAATTTCCAGCCCAGCAATTGATTCATCTGAACAAACAAGTGCTCAATACGGAAATATTACGGCCGACATTGGCCAATGACAATAAGCAGCAGCCGCCAAAGAGACTCTGGATTGATTCGGAGGGCAAATGTCGCAACGCGCCAGTGTTAATCAGATATCGCGATATAGACTCGAATGTGTCGCCATCAAATGTGGCCAATGGAAACAAAACAAGTCATAATAACCACAAACACGAGGAGCAATTCATCGAATGCGATCATGTGATTGTAACGGTTTCGTTAGGATTCCTCAAGAGAAACTCGGACAGCTTCTTTAGGCCTGCCATTGCCTCAGGTAAAACAACAACTAATTAATTCTATTGGATTTGGAACAGTCAATAAGATCATCCTCCAGTTCGAGAGACCGTTCTGGCGCGACTCGGGCTTCAAGTTAGTTTGGCCGAGAACAAGTCGACAAAGAGCCAAGACGAGGAGTTCCCGCATGGGTTCGAGACATCATCTCGTTCGGCTGCGTCCGCCGTCAGCCGAACCATCTGATCGGTTGGATTGGTGGTTGGGGCGCCCGTCAGATGGAGCTGGAGGCGACGAACAGGTGGCCCGTATCTGTTTGCGCCTCATGGACAGCTTCTTACCGAGAGAATGCGACCCACCAGATTGATCTCATGCATGTGCACCAGATGGAACTCGAACCCGTTCGCGTGTGGTAGCTACAGTTTCCAGTCGATGGGCAGCCTCGACCTGCAGGTGGAGAAGCTGCAGGAGCCCCTCTATGAGTTCAACGCTAAGGATACTGGCAACGAACAACAGTTGGCGGTGGACCATGTTGCTACTACTACTACCTGTCGAATGCCGAGAGTGTTGTTTGCCGGCGAGGCGACGGCTGGCAAACTCTATGCCACAACTCATGGCGCCATCATTTCGGGTTGGCGCGAGGCCGACTCGTCTCAGCGACCTCCTATTGGGCGCCCGAAATGCGTCGGCCAATCAGGCGGGTAGGAGAGTTTGACGAGCAACTTGGTGCCACTGGATGAGCTGCTCATTTCGGCCAACAAAACAAACTAAGTCAATAGGATACCAACGACAACTGTAGTGACTCTCAAGGAGTGATCTTTGATTTAATATAAGCAAGAATCTGATATTGTGTTGATGTTTTACACAGTTGTATATATTCGTTTATAAGTCAAAGGTGCAAACAACTCGATTAACGGCGCCCCAAAGCCTCCCATCAGACTGGACAATCCCCTGAGCTGCTGCCACTGCCGCTGCCTCACTGCCTCCGCTGCCTCCGCTGCCGCCCATGGCGCCACTGAGGACACTCTGGAGGCCTCCCATGTGCTTAGGCTGTTCTGGAACTGGACTCAGCTGCGACCAGAACTCCTCGGCGCCTGGCACCTGGTCGAGCACCTGCGAGGTGATCTGCTCGGTCTGTGGCCGGATGTTCTGGTTGATGGCGTCCATCATCGGCAGAATCATTCCCTCGTATGGTTGTAGCCAAATGAGCCAGAAGTCAGGATTTTGCTTGCTGTTCGACGACGACCCTGACGACGACGACCCTGACGACGACGACGACTGTTTAGATTGACGGACGATCAAAAGAGGCATTGGCTTTCCATCGGCATGTTGTTGCTGCTTTTGGGCGGACTCGGCGACACCTACATTGGGAGAATCAGAGTTAGTTTGTGTGTCTCTTTTGTTTGAACCCCATTTGATTGGACGCCTCTACTTACTGTTGCAGGTGGCCAGCTGGCACAGGAGCCAAGGCGATGATGGCAGAGACAATCAAACCTCTCATGTTGTATTTGATTGATAGAAGTTGAAGAACTGAGATAAACAGAGATTTGCTCCGCTGATTGAATGGCAAAATATTTTCTTTTATTTGATTGCTGTAGCTGTGACTGCTGCTAGTTGATGTTGATTTTGATGATAGAACTAATGTCCCTCGTCGTCTTTATATACTCGCATCTTTCGTGTTTGTGTGTGTGTTGAGTGCTTTATGTAGGTTACAATCCATAAACCGCTAATTAGATCGCTAATTAGATCAACCAGGTATCAGGCGGCTAATCCATCGGTGGCATCATACGGGAGAGAGAGAGGCAACTAGTTGTTGTTATTGATGTTGGTTGTGCTGCTGGCGCTGTTTAGATGTTGCTTCGGATGCACCTTTGACGGCGACGAGGCCTTGGCTGGCCTATTGTGATGGTGCTGGTTGTGACTATGTTTGCCTTGGTGGTGTTGGTGCTGCTGCTGCCGATGGGCGGCCAGGTAAGGATTATGCTGGTGTGGTGGTGGTTGTTGTTGGTCGTGGTGGTTGGTGTGGCCTCCCGCGGCGGCGGCGGCGGCGGCAGTGGTGGTGGTGGGTGTCCGTTGGCGACGTTGTTGGCCTGTGAGGGGCGCAATGAGGGCAGACATGAAGGCAAACACGAAACAGACGAACCATTGCAGTGGATTGAGGTTCTCCAATCCGAAGGCGTTCCAGCTCTGTGAGACATACCTGAATGGCGGCCGACAGCAGGAGGACACACACGAAGAAGGGATGATTCCTGAGGCCGGAGCGGAGATTGAAGTGGCCGAATTGATTGAAGCAACTGGCCAAACTAAACAGGTTGTTCATCATCAGCGAGTTGAAGGCCAGCGTCTGATGTTGTCGGTTGTTGTTGATGTTCATCTGGAACATGGCGTTGCCTGTGTTTGTAATGAGAGGACGAGTGTTGTAATTAATAAAATAGCTCATTCAACAACCAACAACAAGACAAAAGATTGAATTAGCACTCACCGAATATCATTATGATTATCATCACTAGCACTTGATAGGCAATGTGCAGCTTGGCCAGCCGATAGGTGACATCATCGATTAGGCTCGAGTTGTGGAAGGTTTGCTTGTAGGTGGTGGCCAGTTTGCTGTTGATTACGGCCAGGTCGAGGTCAGTCCCGCTCAGATGGATATGGGACTCGCGGCTGGTGTGCAATTTGCGCTTGTGGTTGGTGGTGGTGGTCGTCGAGTGGCGCCGCGGCCGTCCCAGCTAAACTGTCGCCCGATTGGTACTGGCCTCGCGACGAGCTTCTCCTGTGATTCTTAGGCTGTTCGCCGTCCTCCTCCTGGTCCTGGTCGTCGTCGTCGTCGTCTTCGCCTGTCAGGTGTCCTTCGAGCGACGACGACGAGCCCAAAGTGTCGTCGGCCTTCATGTGAATGGGGCGCATTTGAATAGCCACTGGCTTCCCATTGGCCGGCGCCAGAGACTCCGAGGAGCTGCTCCTTCGCGCACTCACCGACATACTGGTGGTTGACCGATGCTTACCTGGCGGATGCTGCTGGTGGTGGTGGTGGTGGTGGTGGTGGCTCGGCGTGGGGCTCGCCAGCTCCTGGTGGAGGCGCCGCCGGGCTTCAGTGGCGACTGGGGCAGCGACGACAGCCACTTGGTCATGACGGCGAAGATGGCAAACAGTTGCTGGATGATGATGAGCAGCTTGAATTGACTGTGCGAGATGAGCTGCTCTTGAAAGACGGTGATGGATAGGAAGCGATACAGACAACAGGCCACTGAGGCGCTGATCTGATACAGTGCATACGACTGGCGTATGTTGGAACTAACGAGACAGATGATTATGAACAGGTAGACGTCCGTGAAGGGCGTCGTTGTCGCCGGTTGGCCCTTCATGATGACTTGGGCGCCCCTCTTGACGTCGTCGTCGTCGCAGTCGTCGAAGGTGAGCGCGCAATCGGCCAGTCGCATGGCCTCCGGGTCGGTGAAACTGTAGCCAATGTAGGCGAGGTTCTCGTTTGGCATGGACTCGCAATGTTTAATCAAATAGATTGCCAACGACTTGTCCGCCGGAGTCGCTTGCGACATGATCTTCATACGAGACAACAGGTATCTCACCTTGCCCTGTTTAATGTCGCCGCGCGAGTCGTAATGTTGCGCAACAGATCCACCGACTTAATCACCGCCAGCTTGTGGTGGTTCCGTTTGATGAGGCCAATACGAATGGCCAGCTTGCGCGCCTCCTCGTAGGAGTCCTCTGTGATGAGTTTCGGCTTCAGGCGCGCCTTAATCAGATGATAGATGGTGTCCCGAACCAGTGGCCTCAGGAGGGTGCCCGTTGTACTGGTGGATGAGGAGATCTCGCCGCCCAGAGACGAGGCCGCCAGCTGGACAGCCTGCGAGTCGCCGATCACCACATACTTTGGGATCATGTTGAGCACCAGATTGGTTTTGATCTCGAACGAGCTCGCGCCCGCCCGCAGGCGCGCAAAGTACCTATTGAAAGAGGCTACAGAGGGGGGAAACCGAGCGGAATGATGGTTCCCGTGATGGCCACCGACTCCTCGATGAACTCGAGAATGCGCTCGAGGAAGTTCTTCGAGACACTGAGACTGGCTAGCCACGTCGCGATCGTTCACTCGCGAGGTGGTCACTGTGATGGTGTTGACCGACGGATCGAACTCCTGGACGGCGTACCTGACGATGAGGCCCACGAAGGTGGTGACCGACAGGGTGATGCCTTTGAATGGCAGGTGCCATATAAGAAGAACAACAAGAAGGTTAGAAGGTGCTCCAAGATACACACATTCACTCAAGTCTGAGGATACTTACTCAACTGCAGTAGCTTGCGGGTGATGTTGTCGTAGATATGGGGCGGCTTCCTGCGGATGTTGTCGATGGCGTCGTGGAGGCCGGCGCCCTGCTGTGGCTGCCCGACTCGGACGAGCTGTTGCGGTGCTTCATCTTCCTCAATGTTGTTCCTCTTCCAACCTGTTTGCTTCGACTATTTGCGTCTTGTATTAGTTGTGTGTGTGTGTGTGTTTTGATACCGACAGTCTCTTTGTGAATGAGGCCAGCAAATTAGTGGTGGTCATCTGTTGTTTACACTATTATGTAGACTCCTTTTGGGCAGGAAATCTAATTACATTACATCGCAGGCAGAGATCCATCATCGGATAGTAGTCCATGTGACGGCCAACACGCAAAGAGCATGATTAATGATGTGTCTCCTCCTTCTCTCTTACCTCTACCTGGCCTCTGTTGAGCTCACGAATGAGGCCAGCCTCTTCAAGTGGCCACTCGATACTCGTCCACTCTGACGACGACCAGAATGATGATGATATCATCGACAAAGCCTCACTCTGGCCAGCTAATTTTCTTTAAACTCTTTTAATGTCAACTCTCCCACTCTCAGGCTCTATTCGAGACTCGCCCACTGATTGAGTTGTTGTTAGGTTGTATAGTTAGTTGGTTGGCTCTGCCCAGCTTCATTTTATTAAACTCTCCGGCAGACTCAGGTGTCTGTTTGGTGGAGCTCTCGTTGAGTCAGTCTCTGTTGTCTAGCAGTACAAGTTGTTGTTTTGGTTGAGCATAAATCAACTGGCGGCCAGCGCTGGATGGAACTAATGAGGCGCCGATTTAATGAGACAGCGCCCCTCAGTGGCCCCAGCTCAAGCAGGTGGTCGCCTGACAATGGCACCACATGCACATGCACATTCACCTCCCCAATCGCCCCTTCCACCAACCCACCGAGCAACCAATCAGCTACTCCATGTTTACCGCCTGACCGTGCGAGGATGCGCCAAAGTCACGAAACTTATCGGTCAGTTTGGGGCCAAATCCTGCAGAGCTGCCCGCCAGCGTGACCTGCTTTCGTGGTGGTCGTCGGCCGTCGTCCGTTCTCTCGTCGCCGGTAGATGAACACCGATAACCTTATTCAACTGCTCACTGCCGAGTTTGTTTGCAAATTACCAACCACGCCCTTTGTTGTCGGCTCTCTGCCATCCGTCCCTCTGTTCGTCTGTCGTCGGCGACGGCGGCGGCTAACGTCCGGCAGTCTTGGGCTGTAGCCTGCAAGTCGCTCTCCTGGCTGCCTGTCGTCCATACTGGCCGCCCACACGCCGCCAATAACCTCGGAATCAATCCACGGAATGAGCCTCGCCGGCTGAGAATCATCAGTGCGCGGCCAGCAATCGGCCGGGCGAGTCACCCATGTCGGGCCTAATTGAGTAACGGACGCCATTGTAATTGTACACTGGCACCTCCTTCGTGGCATGTGATCGATCATTGCGACCACTGCCTGCCTTTCCGAAACACTGGTCCGAGTCCTCGTCGAGTAGCAGCGCCATCCAGCCGGCCAGGATGATCAGCAACACCAGATCGATGGACTGTGACACTATGTTCAGGTATTTCTGGTACAGGTGACGCTCGTAAGTCACCCACTGCTCGTCCCTCTACTTGGCCGAAGTCGTTGGGGTTGTCTGCCAGGCCGGCAGGTGTCGAGGGCGACGACAGAGCCGTCCTGGTCCATGAGAGACACACCTTATTGACTGGCGGTTTACCCAGCGACGCGGTCTCAAGCAAGCTCGTCCGGCTGGCCTGCTGCTCGGACACTCGCCTTGCGTCTCGACTCGGCCGTAGCCGCCACGATGGGCACCTCCAAATGGACCAAATTCTGGGGCTCGTCGCTGTAGTCATCGAACAGGATGGGCGACACAGGCAACTGGTCGGCATTCTTCGACAGTCTCTGTCTTGCCAGGGCGGCCGCTCTGGAGGAGGCATTCATTCGGTGCGCCTGTTTGGTCTCTATTCTGTTGATTGAGGCGCGCCTTCTTGAGACGAGCGGGCTCCTGTTGACTGTTTCGCTGCAGCCACTTTCCAACCACCGACTTGGGGCGCCCACCTTCGTTGTCGTTGTTGGCCGCCGCCGCCGCCGCCGCCGATGATGGCCCTCGTCCGTTGCTGGTGTCCAATAGGTCCCGATCGAGGTACACTCAGATAGTAGGGCACTTTGGGGCGGCATGCTGTCCGGTTGGGTGTTGTCTATGGCGTAGATGGTGATGGAGGCGATCAGGATGAGCGTCATGGAGGCCGAGAAGACGATTAGAATGCATCTGTTGCCAATGATGAGACCGATGAGGCCGATCACCGAGAAGGCCAACAAGATAATGGTTATCATTATGTTCTGGTCGTTGTCGAAGCATTTCCTGAGCGATGCTGTCATCTGGATGATGAGATACACAAACAATAAACTCTTGATGACGAACTTCATGTCGAAGGCGGCGCCGTCCTATTAATATGTTATAATTAATCTCTACAGGTAATAATATAATACATCTTGCGAGTCTTCAGAGTGAATATATTATCATCATTGTTGTCAGATGATTGGAGTGCATTGGTTGAGGTAAATAAGCCCAGTAAGGAACGGCCAGCAGCAAACATTGGCCATTTTCGTGGTGGTGGTGTCGATGCGCTTGCGCGCCCCATCCAATGACTGGCCTCCGCCTAAACTACAATAAAAACAATGTGATCGAAGCCTCATCTTCTATCACCCAGCAATTATCATCATCTTCGACTATTTGGTGGAAATAGCTGCAATCATTCATAAGTCCATCTCTCAGCTCTTGCTGACGACTGAGGCCCAGCCAGACGTTGGGCGGCCGACGACGGCGACAAGTTGACATATAAGGAGCGCCGGCTGGCTGTTGTTTGCAGTGGCCGCCATGGACACCTGAGTGGGCGGTGGCATCGGCGGCATCGGCGACGGGCAATGCGAGTTGAGCCGCTGACTCTGGCCAGGCCCTCTCGAGGTCGGCCGTCTCTGGATGGGCGTGGGCCGGGCGGCCGCCACGAACACATTAGTCCGCTTCTTGAATCTGGCCCTGCAAGCGAGAGAGGACACACAGATGGATGGACTCAATCAATACTCTGTTCTGTTGGTGATGTATTTAAATCATATTCTACGGCCCTACTTACCTGCTCATGAGGTTCATTGCAATGCAAATGCCGATGAACATGATGCCCAACACGATCATGATAGGCAGCATGTGCTCAGGTCTGGTGGCCAAGTCTCTGGCAGCGCCCATCTTGAGGTCTTCAGGTGAGGGTCAGGCGAGTTGATGAGGCAGCTCAGGGCGGCCCTTCGATCACTCGTCAGCAAAGTATTTGAGTTGAATGTGGAGGGAGACCATAACCTCAGGTGGTTTCATTCTCTGCTGGTTCCATCGGCCACTCGGTCGGATGTTGTTGTTGCAGCAACATTTGTCTCATTAAAAGTCAGAAGAGAAACAAAACAAAACAAACGCAGGCCAGCAAAGGTAGCCGAGCTGCAAATTAGAAGCCACTCGGCTCTAATTGACTCCCAGTTCACGGCAGCAGCCTCTCCATGTGTTTCAGGTGGTCACTTAGTAACGAGACGACGAATTAGAGGTTCCCTTTAGAGGTTGGAGTCTCTGTCTGGTGGTTGTTGTTGCTGTTGTTTGGTGTTCCAACATTGCATGTCATTTGCTTATGATTGACTCTCTCAGGTGACTTGCGGCCGGGATTAGTATGATTTGTGGCCCTGCGGTGACACTCGCATCGGCGTTTAATTATTTTTAGAGGCAACCCTCACTGGACGAAGATAGCAATTAAGCGGCCGGACGGCATCTAATTGCACATCACATGTTGTTTATCATTAAGGCGGCCAAACCCACCGCAGTCTAAGTGTCTTGTTGCTGCTCAGCTAACACATACACAGCGGCCACAACAACTCAAATCACATCAACTCGGCCGCTAAACTCTATGCAAGTAGACAAGCAAACCTTCCAAAGGTGGCGTATGGCCTATCGGCGGGGCCCGAACGCCACCACTGCGCCGCCTGTGGTGGTCGTATCCGGTTTACATAACGCGAACACGCCCTCAATTCGTTTGCGATATTTACATTCGCATGGCCCACTGGCTGGCTGGCGGACGGACGGAGGGACGCCAATCTGCGGGATTGCCTTTGTTATTGTTATCATTATCATTATCGCTGACCGCAAGAGATTTAAAAGATTTGTCGTCGTCGTCGTCGTCGTTGTTTATTGGATATCTTTCAGTGACGTTGATTAAACACAATCTCATGTGATATATTAGGCAAAAGACAATGTTTTACATAGCAAATTCTGGTGTTAACTTTCATTCCACTCGCCAGTGAAGTGTTCAAAGTCCAGCCGGCCCGTCGGCTAAATACATCAACCATTTAAATGTATCTAAACATATTAAAGGAAGATCAACAGCAGCAGCAGCAGCCGGAGAACAACAACGTCATGTCAGTCGTATTGAATGCAACCAAATCCGCCTCATCCAAAGTAGATTGTGCAAAGAATGTCCATGCGGAGTTCCGGCCATTGTAAGTAGTTGTCGTAGGTTGCCATCAATGAGTTACACCAAATATATAGATGCTATTAACTAACCACAACTTCCTCCAATCAATTGCAGCCTGTGCCCGACCAATGGCTCGAGGTTATGGTGACGGGCGGCTTCAAGGGTGTGGCACATCATCTTCATCATCATCGCCTTCGTTGTCACGCTGGTGGTTGTTTATTGCTGCTTCCATCGGTGTCGCATTCCGCGCACCAAACAAGAGATCGAGGCCGACCTCATGCGCTCCAACATAGCCAACAAGTTTCGTGATTACCTGCAGGAGTTGCCAAATGAGCCGACGAGCTTCATGGAGGCCCTCAAGAAGGTGCAGGACATCGAGGAGAAGCTCGAGGCGGACGACGCGCAGATGTCGCGCGACTTGGGCGCCAAGAAACGAATGGGCTGGCTCAAGCTGAGGCCCAAAGACAAGGCGCCCGAGACGCCAGCTAACGAGACGGGAGGAGAGCCACTCGACGTGTCACCCGAGACTGTGGAGGCCAGCCTGAGGCGGCGGCGGCGCCACCTCCAGCAAGTGGAAATGAGCAACCTGCTGCTGCGGCCTCGGCTGTGATACAAATAGAGCCGGCGAGTGAACCAGCGCCTGGCGAGCCGCTCGAGGTGAAGGCCACTGATTCAAGCGGCAAACCAGCAGATACGGCAAAGACAAAATTCAGCAAGAAAGAGCCAAACAAACCGTCGGCCACGAGTGAGGATGCAACAAAGACAAAGACGAAGACGAAAGCAGCCAGTGACTTGACGGAAGGCAATGTAAACAAACCATCAACAGGCACAGGCGCGCCGAAGGTGAGAAGGAAGAGGGACAAGCCGAACCTGTCGCGAACCAAGGCCACCCACCTGAGGACCGACCGGGTCCGAGTCCATGGACATACACCACCACCAACTTGAACTGGCATTGCCTCTACAGCCGCCACCGCCACCACTAGTACAAGCGCCCGCGAGTCATAAGCACGAGGAGCAGCCCGAAAGCAAGCCGGGGCCAAAGAGCAGCCGAGGAATCAACAATTGGCGCCGCCGCCGATGGCCAGCTCGTCGGCCCAGAGGCCAGCCAGAGCGAAAACAAAGGGCCACAAACATTCCACGGGTGCGGCGCCACACTCGTCGACTCCATCAAACAAGCATTGATTAGGTTGATTAAACAAATTTTTCCATGTTCGTCACTTTGCCGGCGACCCACGCAAAGAATCCCACGCCCCCGCAATGCAGTTTTGCTCTAAATTCGCGCTTCTGTTGTCCTTCCACACTCCATTCCATGCATCTCATTGTTATTATCACATTTAACGTCAAATGCTAATATTTACATCTTTAAAAATGTTATTTCTCTTGTTATTGCTGTCCCTTTTTGGGATTCTCGGCACAAATGGAGGCCCTAGCTCTTGAGTTGCCAAAACTGTGGCCGACAGTGAACACCGAGACGTCGTCTTATCATATCCGCTACTACTTGAGATGAGCAACAACACAGAGGTAAGTCTATCGCGGATGTAGCCCATTTAACATGTAACATGTATATAAGTATGTTTAGACACCAACCAACCAACCGAACTAACTAACTTACCAATGAACAACACAGATCCTCACCGTCGAGGAGTGGGCCTCCTTCGACGAGCAACTCTTCCGGCTGGACCTGATCTCGTCGACGGGCCGAGTGAGCTATCTGAGCTACGGGCGCACAGGTGAGATGTTCCGCTACAAAGCCGTTCACTTGCAAGCTGCTCACCGATCAGGCACAAGACTTCAGGCGTTCTCCAACCTGTTCATCGGCTATCCTTTGGTCGGGCCCAAGTCAGCCAACTCGACCACAACGACGGGCGTCGATCCATTGATCGTCTACGGCTTGGGTCCGCTCTGGCTGAGGGCGCGCCGAGACGCCCAACGGGTCAAGTTTCGACAGGCAGCCCAGGTGAATCTAGTTAGCGAGCACGGAAACTACATAAATTATCGGTGGACTTTGACAAATATCTCGTTGAGATGCCGGCCAACAGCAACAAGGCCAACGAGCAGCTCACTTTGTTGTTCCTGTTTCCTGTGGGCGTCAATCACTTTGTCGAGATGATCGACTGGCTGGTGGGCGACAAGCTGGTGAATATCCAACTGAAGGCCAGAATTAAGCTGATCGACTTGGATCTGAGTCCATTTGAGGGCTCCGGCGTGTTCGATCTACCCGTTGGCTATGGCTGTAGACGAGGCGAGAAGTACCAACAAGAGTTCGAGCTGGACCTGGGCCTCCACCTGTTGCACAAGATCTTTCCCAACCAGGTGTCGCTGGGCATCGCCACAAGTCGCCCGAACGACCAGCTGGCCAGCCCGAGCTCGTCCTGGTCCACCAACAAGTTTAGCGTCAGTCTGACCAGGGACTCTCTACCTCGGCCGGCCGCGCAACAGTCCGACCAGAAGGCCGACCGCGAGGAGTTACTTCGTGTCTCTGGTCCAGCAACGGGACGAGCAAAACAGGCAGACTGGAGACGAACCAAGCGAGTTTGGTGGTTGCCCACGGAAAGAGTGGACTCCACCACTCAGGCGCTCGTCTATGAGATGGATCTATCATCGTCGTCGTCCTGTCAGGTGAGCCATCGCAATCTACACGATCAACTGGTGTTGAGCTTCCCAACAAAAGCAACGTCCACGACGATAATCAGAACAACAAACAGATGGTTCTGAGTATGGATCAAATATTGTTTCTACTGGAGGACAACGCCAACTACCATCAGATCACTCTGAATGCAACAAACCAAACCAGGGGCCATCTACAATCAACGAGATGGGGCATTCAAGAACATCTACTTCGAGAAGCGGCTCACCAATTTCAAGCTGACCTCCGACGGGTCAGTGGCCTGGTCGGGTCCGGTGTCCATCGTGAAGCAAGTGAACAGTTTTACTCGATACGTAAACCAGATAACGAATAAGAACCAAAAAGAGGATCGAAATGATAGAACTCGAAAGAGGCCCAACAAGAGGCTGTCGGTTGGCGACGAGTATAAGACCTCTGTGACATTGTTCTTCTATTCGGATGAGTTCGAGACGCTCCGTTATAAGGCTGTCATTGAGCTGCTGGGCAATCACGACGTGGACTATGCCTATTTGCACAAACAACTGGACATCTCCAGTTGTGTGCCTGAGCATAGACAAAAGAGTATTGTCATTAAGTATCCAATTGAGGATCCCAATTTAACGAAACAATTGCAAACCAGACAGGAGTTTATTAGCACCCAACTCTACCAGAATCTATTCTTCAGGACCATCTTTATTCCGCTGCAGATAACCAACTTGGAGACCAGTTTTGACTATTTCAATATGCAAGCAGTGCAACAATCCTCGACTTACCTCTAACGCATACATTCCGAACTCAGGAAAGGCTTCAAATTGATTGGGAAAGTCTCAGACGGGCCCAAAGAGGCCCAAAAGGTAGTGAAGATCTCAACGAGCTCCAATGGCGACAAGTGCGGCGACAGGTGCGAGCATCTCAATTGTTTCAGGTTCTCCCATGACAGCCTCAACAAACAGTGCCACGTCGAGCTGGTGGCCAACGAGGCGGAGGCCGCCGAGAGTCCCTCTAGCCACTTGTACTCGTTCGTGAGAGGTCTTATTCGCTATCTTGGCGGGGCTCGCCTCGACCACGAGCTGGCGGAAACCTCGCGGCCTCACCTGAACGGCCGCTCCATTATCGGGCTGCTCGAGCGAACGCTAATCAACGATCAGTCTGAGGTCGATTTTCGAGGGCTTGAATCCACTAAATATAAGGGTGAAGCTGGCATCGGCAACAAGTAGCGGCGGCGGCGGCCAATCCGAGAAGAAGATTACCCTCAGGCCGGCCTCCATCGAGAGCGACTACGAGTCAATGAACGAGTACATTAATGAGATCGATGAGAGTAATGTCGGTGGCCAAGTGGTCAAGTTCCAGGGCCAGTTCCAGGAGCCTTATTATGGTCTCCTGATGGAGGATCGAGCCTTCATTAAGGGCATCGGCGTGACCATGGACGGGCTCACCAGCTACGAGGAGTGCGCCAGATTCTGCCAACAGAATGACTGCAGATCCTTCTCGTACTGCCAGCAAGACGAGCAGTGCCGAGTGGCCAACTTCCACCACGACAAGTACATTGACATCTACTCTGGAGGGCCGGCCACTGTCGTCGGGGTGCAACCTGTATTCGCTGGACTACCTGAGCAAATTCGAGCCCTACGGCCGGGTGATGGCGCCCACCAAGTATCGCCAGATGTCGGACGGGTCGAGTGCACGAGATTGCGCCAACATTTGCATGGACGAACAGAGTTTTGTCTGTCAGGGCTTCTACTTTTGCCACATTCCCGCCATGTTTTCCACTGGCGGTGGCGGTGGCGGTGGATTTGCACCGCCAGGCATCCGCAAGTGCTACCTGCTGGATATACACATCAATTATTTAGAATCTCCTCGAATCAGCTTCTATGAGGAGTCCAACTCGAATGATGACCAGAAGGCAGATAACCACAGGGCTGATTGTTCATTATATTCGCGCTCCTACTTGGCCAACTTCGATAAGTTCCACGCGCCAAGAAGATTGACATCCCCATACCAAAATAGGCAGCCAGGAGAGGGCACCCCATCTTGGGCGAGGACGTTGAGTACTGCGCCCAGAGGTGCACCCAGATAGCCTGTCTGGCATTCGACATCTGTCCGTCGATCGACGGGGGCAGCCTGTTGAAGCAAACGTGCCACTTGGTCACTGGAGTCCATCTCGCGCAAACAACTGATGGACGAGCCAAAGTGTACGACGTTCGTTGTGTCGGACAAGTCGCAGTTCAACAGGAACAAGGTGAAGCTCATCGAGGGCCTCCGACCGGACTCGCCGGCGACCGATGGTTTGGTGGACGAGAAAGCGGCTCCACAACAGGTGCCAGACACTTCAGCAACGCCCACAGAGATAGAGATGGAGCAACAAAAGGAGGCCCAACTAGAGAGGGACGACATCAATGCAGACCTAATCGACAAGCTAAGCCCGCACAGTGAGACGGAGCCCAACGGATCGTCAGGTGGTTCGGGCTGGCTGGCGCGCCTGTGGAGGTTCACCTGGTCGCTTGGCCTGGGCGTCTGCTCGGGCGGCCTCTTCGTGCTGGTATGGAACGAGGCCTGCGCCCGAGGCTGGTTCAACGGGCTGGCCCAGCGAGTTGGCTCTCTAACTGGAACGAGCACGAGGAGAATATGACATGCAGTGAAAACAACAACTGCTGATTGGGCCAAGGTTTTATTGGACACACATGTTGTTGTGTGTTAATGAGGATGTAATATAAAATGTGATTGTTGGTGGGAAAACAAAAATCCATTAACATAATGATGATAATACTGAGTTGAGTATTGTTTGCATTTTGTTTCGTTGGTCTAGCCATTGTTGTTGTGCTCAATCGACAACTAATCAACGCTAAACTTGGCGCTAAACATCACGTCCATGTCTTCTTCATCCTATTCTACATATGCAAATAATTATAATAAATACCTGATGGGATTGTCGGGCCAACTTGTGCAATACATAACAACAAGAACAATAAAAGATGTGATAATAATAATAATAATGATAATCTGTTGAGCTGAGCGCGAGGCCGCTAATGAAACCAATGTGTCACTGAGACTCATCGCGCGAGCTCGAACTGTTCCTAGTGATGGTCGGCACTGGACCGACGACATGGGGCCAGTTGTGGCGGCGGCCGTGGCGGCCGCTTGTTGATTGTCGTAACAGTGGCGGTGGCGGTGGTGGTTGCGGTTGCGGTTGCGGTTGTGGTTGTGGCAGCGGCCGGCAGCAGCCGACACCTGCATTTGGGTGGTCTCAATGTCGCTGCCGGAGGCCGGCTCGTTGGCCGGACTGGCGGGCAAACTGGTGCCGTCACCCTTCTTGGGCTCGGCCCAGGGCTGAGCTCGCCCGAGGCAAAGAAGTAGTAGAAGATGACACCGGCGATGTGTATGAAGCCGGCCATCTGAAGCACCTCGTGCCATTCCATCGACAGGCGGCGCTCGTTGTTCTTGTCTAAGGTGATCTCTGGACAACCACCGGACAGAGCATGCCGGCGATGGTGCCGAACCCATTGGAGATGCCCATGAGGATGCTGGCGTAACGGGGCGCAATGTCGAGGTGGTTGACGTTGAAGCCGGAGATGGCGAAGCCGGAGAAGCCAACCGCAAGCGTGAGCGAGAAGATGGCCGTCTTGGTTCCATTGGACATGCCCACGATGATCAAGAAGATGGCCTCGATGCCGAAGCCGCCGCAATTGAATAGTTTCTAACATTGGTTGTGGTGAGTGTGCCCGAGCGGCTGCAGATAGTCGGCCAGCTGGCCGCCCACCGGCACGATGAACGTCATACAGAGATGCGGCAGGGCCCCGAGGATGCCCACCTGGTCGATTTCCATGTGAAACACCTCGCTAAAGTACATCGGCTGGCTGATCAGCAACAAATAGAAGGTCCAAGAGCGACAGAAGTTGGCCACATTGATGGCCCACACCGGTTTTTCGAGGTCAGGATCGCCCGCCACGGGGTGAGGCGAACTGTAGTTGGTGGTTTTGGTTACAGTTACGGTTACGGTTACGGTTGTACACGGAGTCAATTGGTTAGGAAATGAGATGATTGTTGTTGTTTCAAGGACGGGCATAATTAGGATGTGATGACGATACTCACCGTCGGCGGCTGTGGCTGACCGCGCCGATGCAGGTCTCTATGTAGTCGCACTCCTCCTTGCTGATGCTGGGGTGCTTGGAGGGCCGCTCGAAGCTGAGCCAGATCCAGAAGAGGTACCAGATGAGGCCGACAAAGCCGTAGAAGTAGAAGGGCGCCTGCCAGCCGAAGTGCGAGGTGAGGACGCCCGACATGACGCAGGCCCACGACGGCGCCCGCGTACGAGCCGCAGAAGGCCAGCGTGGCCAGCCGACTGCGCTCCATCGGCGGCGCCCAGTGGCGCCAGATTCCGTGGCAGGCGGGATAGGTGACGCCCCAGTGAATGGTTGGTTTGGGGGTGGATGTCGATGGTGGCGGTGGTGGGTTAGATTTTGTCTTGTTAATTGCAGCCAGCGGACGACCGGATCAGACTGGCGCCAGTTTGGAGGTGGAGACCATTAGACTGACAGAGGAGCGGCGGGGAAATAAAATATTATTATGCAATTCAGAGGAATGAAATTATGATCGAACGTCGTCTGACTTTGCAACTTTGGCCAGAAAGAGAGACACGACTCGCCAGTGGACGAGTGAATGTAAATGTGAGTCGTAGTGAGGCTCTGCTGCTTGTGGTGGTTGTGGTGGTTGCTCTTCATTGCTCTTCGTGGCTCTCGATGGCTCTTCGTGGCCGTCGTGGTGGTTGTTTTGATGGCTTGTTCGGGCGCGTGACGGGCCATCAAGCGTGTCGGCTGGATGTGGATCGGCCGATGGCGCTGGTGGCGGCTCCACGACGTAGAGGCGGCCGACCCGCCCAGTTTGTTGAGTCACTTTGCGGGCGGGCGGGCCTGTGACGTGGCGCGCCCCATGGCCGTTGGCCTGCACGTTACTCATCTAATGGAACTTGAAACTCGTCCAGTTATCTGAGGCGGTGGCGGCGACTATATATTTATTTGCGTCTCCACTTGACGGCGGTCGCTGATGGAACTCGATTTGGGCCTTCAGAGATACAAAAAGCCAATCTAATGCATGTGGTGGCAGTAGTAGTAGTAGTTGTTAGTTGTTGTTATTTGTTGTTGTTGTTGCTCGCTGGCCCTCCATCTCTCAGCTCGACGAATGTCAACAAAACAGTCTTGGTGGCCCCGTCGAAGCCAACTGGCAACGTATTTACATAGACTCAGTCAATCACCGGCAATCTCCACTGTATGGTTGCGTCGCGCCGGAAGTCGATTGGCGCACTTCCGCCAGTCGAGATTCAAATGATGAAAGAAGAAGTGGGGTAGGGTGGGGGCAGATGAATTGGCGTTTGGGTGGATGTCCATTGTACAGTACAACTGCAACTGCAACTGCAACTGCAACTCCAACTGCAGGGTAAAAACACCAATGCACGAATACTACTTACCTCGACCAATCCTTGGAGGATGCGCAACAACATCACGTACTTTGAAGCCGGCCTTCGCGGCGATCGGCAGCAGCATATTGAGGAAGGCGCTGGTGGCGATGGCCGTCCCGAACACTCTGTTGGCGGGAAATCTGGCCGCCAGGAAGCCGCCAGGATTTGGGTGACGATGTAGCCCCAGAAGAAGGAGGAGTCCACCACGCCCACCGTCTCGGGCGTCCAATCGAACTCTGGCTCGGCCTTCGAGGTGGCCCTCGGACGTGGTTGGTTGGTTGGTTGGTTCGTGTAATTAACGAGAAGAAGAGAGGCAGTTGTTAGTTATTGAGTGGGCACAGGTTCGAGTGCATCTTCGGGCTTTGTTTGTGTCATCTGTCACGCTTGTTGTTTACGCTCGTTGATTTCAAATCAAAAAGTCATTCTCGCATTCATTAGATGGCCGGCCTGAGATCTCAATGGGAATAGAAAGATGCTGACGAGGCGGCCAACAATGCGGCCGGACGAGAAAGACAATCAAATGAATGCATTCGTGGCGGACGGCCGTCTCTCTCTATTGACTGTAAATCTAAACCGGCTTCAAACAAACGGAGGCGACTAATGTAAGTCGACGGCGCCCACAGCCAGCCGGCCAGTCTACTCCATTAGCCGACGGCGACGTTCGACGGCCACTTAGCGCGCAATTTCCGGTGCCACTGGCAGCCCCAAGTGAATGGAGAGGCGAGGTTTGTCAGTGCAAACAAATTCAACGTCGTGGTGGTGGTCGTCGTTGCAGTCGTCAAATAAGTGCAACAAATTCATCTCGACAGACCCAAGCAGTCGGCCGAACGCCTCAGAAGGAGACAAGACGACGACGACGCCACAGACGACCAACAACAAGAAGACCAAGTTACTTCTCGGCTCGCCTTCCACAACTCCGACCAAACTAAAAGCTTTCATCTGAGGCGTATCGAGCATATTACGTAGGGTGCAGGGCCGAGCCAATCCTAATAACATTTCGGCGCCTCTGCGTGATCTCCGATAGTGTACGATGAGCGATAAAACAACATGATCGTACACTGGCAGGGCCGCACGATCGACAGAGAGGGAACAGCAAAGGTGAGCTTTGTCTCATTATCGGACGGTTGGCCAGCGGACGAGATCAATTGAATGCCACTGATTCAATTGCTGGCCACTGTTCATATGGGATTACAGTGGAGTTTGATTTAATTTGAGGGGCGCGCGCGCGGGCAGCCAGTTAAGCCGCGAATTGTGATTTCATTTAGTTGTTGGTCTCGACGGGTCAGTTAACGGGCCGTTGACCGCCGAAGTAACAAACCACCGGCGCCGCTAATCGTCGGCAGTGGCCGCGCTTATCTAACGGGCAAATTTAGTTAACTGGCCGACAGCCGTCCACTTGGAATCAAATGAAAGCAATTCAATGTGTGGCCACCGCCGCCGCCGCCGCCGCCGCCGCCATGTAAACCGACGAGACCACAGCCGCTGATAAGCTACGTCAATTCTGGGGCCAGACCGCAACCACCGGGACGATGATGTCTAACGATAATAATCCAAACGTTGGATTCATTTCGGTCGTCATCATATAATCTCAGTTACAAAATAAACTCGACGACAGGCAACAACGAGATCGCCTGAGTTTGCTCAGGCAGCAGCAGGACGACCACTGAAATGATTTCGTTTCAGTGACTAGCCGAGACCATCGTGGTCGTCGTCGTCTAGCTGCGCTCGCGACTTGAACGCGAACTATGCGCGACGATATAATAACGAGCCGGCGCGAGTTATGATTGAATCCATTAGATGGGCTTGCTGCTTGTCTCAGCAGTTGGATTCTGGCGGCCAAGCCGAGCCGAGGATCTGCAGTGAAGGAGTGCAAGTAAAGAGAGATAAATGTTCGCGCCATTGCACACGAAAGTCGTCGTCTTTGTCGTCGTCGCCGTGTTGTCGATCTACTTTCAAAGATGACGAGCCGAACGGCCTCGTAATGTAGAGTTATATTCCCTGGAGCCCATCCTTTCGGGCTGCCAGCTCCTACGCTGCTTTGGGGGCCGGCGCCGCCACTGCCGCCGCCACTGCCGCCAACCAAAACAACAAGACCGCCGACTGGACAAAGCCACTCGACTCGCTGAGGGCGGCGCCGATCCAGTTTGCCGCAGTTGTTCTTGCTTGTGTCTTAATTCATTCATTTGCTTCCATTGTTTGTTGTCGTCGACGGTGCCACCACTGCTCAGGCCAAACAAGCAGATCGACGCCCAAAGTGAGGCCGCGGCCGCCACCCGACGACGACGACGACGACGACGACGACTTGCAGCTCTCATCCATTGCACAATAATGTGTTTTTCATTATTGCAATGGATAAACACTCAGCTAACAAGGCCACCCTTTGTGTTGGGCCCGACGACGACGCGCCGCCACTCGGCCGCCTGTCGTCTGCCCAGACGCACGTCTTTGGCCCATCTAACGGGACTTGTCGATTTGGTGGCGCGAAAAGTGTTGCGATGTCAAAAGTAACTTGTTCGCCGTTGTTCTCTGTTGTTGTTGTTGTTGGTCGCCGTTGTAGGAGTTTTGCAGACGAATAACCTGGCGGCGAGCAGTTTATCTAAGTAGCGCATCGGCTACGTGTCGTTCATTGCGCCACCCAAAGTTCGTGACAAAGTTTCGTTGTCGTCGTCGTCGTGATCGTCATCGGTCTATTGTGCGCATGTCTAATGGCGCCAAAATCACACTGACATTCAGCCGGAAAGCACCTGAAAACGAGTAACAGGACGACGACGACGACGACGACGATGGCGGCGACGACGACGATGATGATGATGATGATGATGATGATGTTGATACTCACCACTATCTTGTTGTCTTCGGTTTTGATTGGACTTGTCATTTTGATGATGGCCACGCCGAGGTTGCAACGAATGCCGAACGAGATGAGAATCCGATGGAGGATAGAATGGCGATCTGATATCTCTTTGAAAAGACGGAATCACAGCAGGAGCAGCTGGGCTCAATCAGTTTCTCGTAGGCCGACTTCTCGAGGCTCTTCGGTTGGCCATCGTCGGCCTGCTGTCCGCTCGTCGGCTGCTTCGTCACCTGTGGTTTGTTGAACAGTTGGCTGGTTGTAGAAGGAAGAGGGACGGCGACATTCGGTTGGTTTTGCGCGCGAGATTGTGGGCAAAAGATAAGAGATGAGATGACGAGTGACAAGAAATTAGAGATCAAATTTGCTGGCCGCCAGAGAATATTCATGCGTCCGCTGATCAATCAAAAGCAAATGAGGTGGCGCACACGAAGAGGAGGAGGAGGGCGAGCCATGTTAATTGTCTCTGGCCCTCGTGCGAGCTGCAGAGTCGAGTTGCGAGTGATTCAATTCAAACATTAAATAACGACCACCGACAGCCTCCAACCGAGAGAGTTAACAATCAGTCGATGACAAGCAGCGGCCGCCCGATGGCCAAAAGAATAAAAGCGAGAGACAGAGAGAGAGAGAGAGAGAGAGAGAGAGAGAGAGATAAGAATCGGACGGCGGCGACAATTTCCGGTGCGCCAAGTCGACTGCGAACAAAAACAACGACGACGACGAGCTTCTAATGGCGACAATACGCTAAAGGGCGCCCCATTGAAAATGTTGCGCAACTCCATCGTCGACCGAAACAAGTCGTCTCGTCTGAACTTTGGGGCGGAACTGGAGCGCATCGAGTGCACTCGACGAGGCGCCGGCGAGGCCCCGCCGGAAACCCGCCGACGAATGCCAGCAGTGGGTGTTGATTAATGGCGCCGACGTCGGCGGTCGCCAGTGGACGTCTGGCCTCGCCTTT
The DNA here is from genome assembly GCA_020916435.1 of Oxytropis ochrocephala. Classification (NCBI taxonomy): domain Eukaryota; kingdom Viridiplantae; phylum Streptophyta; class Magnoliopsida; order Fabales; family Fabaceae; genus Oxytropis; species Oxytropis ochrocephala. The sequence goes on from JAJHUT010000147.1 coordinate 62,328, forward strand.
GCCGTTGGCCTCTCGCCTCGTCGCCTGCTGGCTCGGCGCGTCTCGTCTCTCGATCTGGATGTTGTTAGAGGCCGTCCAGAATGAAATTCATGAGCCTCGCCGCCGCCACCGCCGCCACCGCCAGCAACAACAATATTAACGCACTCAGAGGTCGCGACTGTCACTAGGCGCCCATCTCGTTCTCGTGGCCGCTCTTGGACGACAATGACAGGCAAAACAAGCGACTCCAGTGAATTGGACAGAGCATTTCAGTATTCCGCCCGCTCTGGCTCGAGATAAATGAAGTGTTCATGTAGTCAGACTGTTTCTCGTTCTGGTCACTTCTTTGTGCTCGCCCGAACTGGAACAAAACTACCATTCCTACGGCTCTCTCAGTCTTCGTGTGGGTGTCATTTATTTGGCAACAACGAGACAAGAGTCCAGCGAGACTCTTCGTCGGTCAGGTGCGAGGAGCAGACGAGCAGAAGAGCAGAGGGAAACACAACAAACATCTTGAACGGCTCAAATTCAATTAAATCAAAGTTTGAAAGTCACACGCGAGCGCTGTTTGCCTGGCGGCCTTCTCGTCCGCTGTTTAATTCAATTTAATAATCGACTGGTGGCTCGAGGCCGGCCAATGGTCGGGCCTCTGGCCAGTCTATTTAGCTTTGGCGCAAAGAAACACCACTTCGGGTCGGCTCTCGTGATTGGCAGCGCCGGCAATGCAAACTCTCGTTAGCAACCACTGGCTGGCTAGCCGGAGTTGGCCGGAACTGGCCGGCCGCCTGTCGAGGCTCAATTCTGGTCACGAATCGGCCATTTGGGTGGTGGTCGTCGTCGTCGGCCGCTACAACAACCACCACCACAGTCGGCGCCGCGGCTGCGGATGGATGTTATTTTTGCCCGAGCGACGTTTCCAGTTTGCATGGGCCGCCGTCGAGATAATCATAATCATAATGGCGCCCGTCATCGTCGTCGCCGTCGCCGTCGAGTTCCAGGTCGAGTTGGTGTAATTATTGTCAGCCAGCGGCCACCCACGATGGCTAGGTAGGGGCAGATGCGCGCCTCCAACTGGTGGGCAGGATTTGGCCTGGGCGACGGGCGCAGACCTCAAAATGAGATAAAATCTGCGGCGAACAACGCCGAATGTGCAGCCTTCCAGTCTAATCATCTTCAGACTTATCCAACAGAAACAGTCGCCAGTAGTTTGAAATCCAAAGCAAATGGAGATTTGGCGCCAGCAAACAAAGGAAGAAATTCAATTCCAAGCCGAGCCCGACGATGAGGCCGCCACTGCCACAGGGCGCCCAAAGACCACCGACTTGGATAAGCTGGACTTGGCCGGGAATGAGCAAAAGTGCCTAGAAGGGATTACTCGGACGCCCAATGACGACGACGGCGCCGAGGAAATAAACTTTTCACGCGCCGGCCAGCCTCTAATAGATATCATTGGATTTCATTTGAAATGGCCAATGAGATCAGAAGCAAATTTGGGCCTTTCAAGCCGACAGTGGGCGCGTCTTGAGAGACCACTCAGAGACAGTCCTCAAGTTGCCATTGGCGTGTGGGCCGGCCACTGCCTCAAGTCAATATCTCTCATTGGAAATGTTGCACTGGCCAACAGTAAGTCGGCCAACAGCAGAGGCGCCGAGAAGAGAGAGAGAGATGCCCACTGCATTTGCGGGTGGGGTGGGGGCACAACACAGAGCACTTTAAACGGAACGGAGGACGCCACCGACGGAGGCGAAGGGGAGGAAAAGGAAGAGGAAAACATCGGCCGTCGGCCGTCGAGCATGGCCGGCCCGACGACGAGCAAAGAGCAATAAAATCGCGTGTCGTTTGTCCATCGATCGTCGTGTTATTGTCGTTGTTGTAGTTGTCGTCGTCGTCGACGTCGCCGTAGTTGCTGTTGCTTTCACTGGCTGCCTGTCTGTCTGGCTCGGACGGCCATTCTGAGCTCGCCGAGAGCCAAGGCGGAACCAAATCAATCGACATTTATTGCGCCGATTGGCTTCGTTTGTTTTAGTCTCCTACTAGAGAGAGAGAGAGAGAGAGAGAGAGAGAAGGCGACTTTCAAGCGCAGCTCGACGTCTACTTGGTCCATTGATCGACTTGGATCCGGCTGAGGGCGCTTTGTTTGTCTTTTTGTGTAATATGTTGTTGTTGTTGCCGTTAAGTTGAAATTATCATGCGATTGTTTGCATTGGCAGTTGGGGCGAATGCTGATGGCTCGCCGAAAATAGAAACAAACGGCCGGCCACGCAAGCTAACAAGCAAAATGAATGCAATTGAATTAATCTAACGACGACGACGCCGACGACGCCACTAAGGCAGCCAATTAACATGATTCATGGCTGAAAAGCGGCTCGAGAAGAGAGAATAGAAGAGACTCATGGAAGTGGTCAGTTGTTTTGCGGGTTGGCCGTCATTGTCAGGCCGGCCAGTTTGTTTGTTTGCTCAGTGTTTTTCTAGAGAATAGCCGCCGCCAAGCAAACGAAAGCCTCCATTTCATTTGCGGCCCCAAACAAGTGAACGTAATTTATTTTTGTTTGTCGTCGTCGTCTGTTACGCCAAACTTGTTTTCGAGTCAATTTGGTCTCTCTGGACGTCGCGGCGGCGGCTACAACGGGCAGACATTAGAGCCAATTGGCGGCGCCGGACACAGAAACAACCATCACGTAAGAGGTAAAACGTTGGCCCCTCAGCGCGCCGCCGCCACTGGTCGTCATGTTGAATGTTTGCTCCTGGCCGTCGACCACCTGAAAGAAGGCTGGACGGGCGACAAATTTACGCCGCTGCGAGTGAATAATGAACGCCGCCATCCGAGGAGTCCCCAGAGGACGAGACAATTTAAGTAGTTTCGATGAACGTTGTCGGACACCGAGAGAGAGAGAGAGAGAGAGAGAGAGAGAGAGAGAGAGAGAGAGAGAGAGAGAGAGAGAGAGAGAGAGAGAGAGAGAGAGAGAGAGAGAGAGAGAGAGAGAGAGAGAGAGAGGAGAGGACGCCACGACGACGGCGAGGAAAAACAAATAGACGATCTCCGCTTAAGTGCATCGGCGTGCCTCCGCTGCTACTTACCTGCTACCTGTCGCCTTTGAGTTCGTTTGATTCCACGTCGTCGTCAGACAAGCGCCTGCATTGAGTGGGCGGCCGAATGATAATCAGCAGGACGACGACGATTATGGTGATGATGGTTATGATGGGCGAACGATGATTAGCTGAATTTGCATACCGACGGATGGATGTGGCGCACGTAGTCATCTTGTCTGCCATCATTATTTGATACTTACTCGGCCTTCGATCGGTTCTTGATTCGGTAGAGGCCATCATTGACTAGATTCATGACGTTGCCAATTGTTTTCGATAGCGACGACTTGTTCTTCTCCTCCTCCTCCTCATCGCCGGCGAACTTCTGGCCAGAGGCTTGTGTATTGAATGCGGCCATCTTCTTGGAGCTATTTCTGGGGGAGGATCTTCTATATTGATTGCTCTCTGCTTATTAATCAAATATCTTCCGTGTGACTTGACTGTGACGATTGCCTTGGACTCACAATTTGAATTTGCCTCTTCTTTGGGGGCCAACTAGGGTGGCCTATACTGGTAAGCTCGGAATTTGACCTTGGCGCAACTACCTGGGACGACGGACGAATTTCATTTGATTCTCTCGCCTCCAACTCGCACTAACCCATCTCGAATCAAACATTGATATTGTGTATTATTTGATATGAATTTCAATCACCTAACTATAATTTTATCACTGAATTGGCTTCAGAATATCTCGATTAGGATGACAAACACAAGGGCATGACTCTTTCGCAAAGATGGCTCGCAACCGTGCAAAATGTAACCCTTCGGAGATGGAATGAGTGCATTGCGGGTGAGGGCGCGAACAGGGGCGACAACTGGAGACTTCTAGGAGTTTGTGGCGATTGGAGTGCGCCAACAAGGACGGAAATAGTATCGCGTGGTTGCGCAAACAAGCCTAGAAGTTACTTCTATAGATCCCACTTGACTGCCATCTTGCGTTGGCGAGACGAGGCTCAAAACATACGCTTTCGGCCATCTCTTTCTCTCGACGAGTAATTCACACATAAGACACACACACGCGTCACTCCTTCCAACAGCAAAAGCCGTCACGCGGTCATCTGCCAGTTATAGGCAGACGACCCTCTTCAACTACCAACACCCCGCGATTACTGACTTTATTATTGTTCATTATACTAGTGTACTTGTGTAGTCTGCGATAACAAGGGATAAATATCCTTATTCTCAACTAGACTACTACGAGGAGGACAAAATGGTGGCGGAAGTGTTGCCAGCAGCCACCAGGCCAGTGGTGGTGGTTATCACCTGGACGGCGTCGCCAGTTACAGAGATCAGGCACTGGGCCTGATTCTTGTTTGAGTGATAGGAATATACAGGATTGTTGCAAACGAAACGAGAGGAATGCATTGCCGCCCAAAGCGGACACATGCGCGCGAACAATTGCATACACCTCCATTAGGAAGCACTGGATGAATCCTATCTGCCGCCATTCTCGCGGACACTGCTGGTTTCGCGCACAAACGAAAAGGTCAGATTGCCCAGATAATGATACTCCTTGGCGCCGGGAATGTAACTCAACGAGGTTATGTCGATACTCGAATTCAGGCTTCGGTGGTGTTCGCCCGGCTTCTTTGGCGACGATTGATTGGTGGCCGACTTGGTGAATTTGTGGTTGTGGTGGTGGTGGCCACCTCCAGCTGGACCCCGGCCGGGGTGGTTGTTGTTGTGCCTGGAATAGTGGCCACGGACGGATCTGTTGCTGATGGCTGCTGATGGTTGCTTGAGGACGCCATGGAGGTGGAACGAGTCATCACTTTGGGGCTTGGACCGGCACCATCGCTTGATTGTCGCGCCTGTGAGGTGAGCCTCGACGATGAGCCCTTGTTGGAGTTATTCGCTCCTCCATTGGATCCTCCTGATGTTGACCATCCACAGTTGCGGCGGCGGGCGATGAAGATGTCAGCGAGTTGAAATTGGAGCCAAGATCTCTCAGCGGCTGCTTCACCTTATTCAACAGATTTGTGGCCTTGCGTGAAGTGCTGCTACTGTTGCTGTTGGAGAAGCCAGCGGCGGCGCCGCCGCCGTTGCCTGAGTTTGATGGAGCCGCCGCGCCCGTCAGAGATGTCGTCGTCGGCGTCGCGGTGGTCGTTTGGCTGTTTCTGCAATTAGCTCAGCGAATAGGATCGTCTTGGCCTGTGATTTTAGGCGAGTTCGCACCTGGATATGTTTGCTGCTTTTGAACACTGCCCGAAAGCCCCGCGCCGGCCGCTTGGCCACACTCTTCTGGCCCAGCATGCTCTGGGCATGAGGTCATTCTTGATGGTGGCCCTGATCTCGTGCTGGGTGGGCTCAGCCACCGGCGACTGTTGGCATAGTTCAATCTTCTCCACTGTCTTGGCAGCCTTCTTGTCTTGTGTGCCGAAAGTGGACTTGCCTGCAGTTATAATGGCAGCGGCCAGATTGCCCCTTTGACAAATGCTTGGTTATGGATTGTCTGGCTGTGCTTGTGGGGACGACGTCGATGGTAGTCGTCGACTGGTCGAGTGGCGGTTTGGCCCTGGCAGCTGATCGGACGCCGGTTTGGGCGACTTCGATGAAGATTTGCTGGTTGATTTAGTGGTGGCGCTGGTGGAAGAAGACGAGGAGGTGTTGTGAGAGGAACTGGAACGGCCGCCAATGGTGGTGGTGGTGGAGGAGTCGGCGCTACTTTCGCTGGAGGAAGAGCTGCTACCTGGCGAAGAGCTGGACGATTTGGACGAGGGACTCAGCGAGGTGGGCGACATGGAGGTTGAACTGCCCTGCCGCTGGTGTTTGTTGTCGCCAGGCGGCTGTAAATGCTGTTGTTGTTGTTGTTTGTCATCAGCGGGCGTATTAGCTATTGTTGGTCGACACTGCAGCCGCAGCCACTGGCGTCGATTGCTGATGGCTATTGCTGCTGGAGCCGGCTGGAGTTGGTTGGAGACGAGCGAAGGCCGAGTACGCAGCCAGTGACTGTTATCTGGACGACATGTGATTCTGCAAGTCAACCACAAAGTTGAGATTGGTCACAGCAGGGCAACGAGCGACGTTGCTTCACCATAAGCGCCTGTATGATCCAGTCAAACTGCTGGGCAAATTGATCGATGGCAGTGAGTTTAACTCTGAGAACCTGCGTGAACATATTGATGGACGCTCATAGAATCTTGATTGATGGTTGAGTAGTTTCGCTGTTGCACACCAGATAGCCGTCTGGGATGTCGCTGTCAATTAGGAGTGCGCAATAATGTCGGCGTCCTCGTTGTCGTCCACCTCCAGCACAATGTTGTTCTCGTCGCCGGACATGTTGATGAGATTCTCGGCGGAGCTGCGCCCGACGACGTGGCTCTATCGACAGATCGAGGCCCCAAATCGGGGCGACTTACGGTGGTGCTGATGATGATGCAGGTGCTTGTGGTGATGGTGGTGGTGGTGGTGGTGGTGGTTGTGGTTGTGGTTGTGGTTGTGGTGACGATGATGGTGGTGCGAGTGGTGGTGTGGGTGGGTGGATGCATGCGACCGCTTGATGGAGCCTATGTTGGTTTTCATCCTCTGTTGACGTTCTGTAGTTGTATTTGTTTGTGCGCGACTCCCAACCACTGGAATTGTCTCCAGACAAGTCGATGGGCACCACAGACATGGGCGCCATCTGCGAAGTAGACGCTTGATTCACATCCGCACTAGCCAAACCTTTGAGGAGATCCATCGATTGATGATCTCCGTCAATGGATTTACTTGACGAGTCAGGAACGGCCGTTGATGGCGCCACGGCCACGGCCGCCGCCATAGTAGTAGTAGTAGGAGTTGGTTCTCTCACAGGCCTCGTGTCATCAATGGGGCCCATTGCGAGGGAGTTCATGATCCACCTGGTGGCGATACTTGGCTAGTTGCAGTTCTATCTGCTGAAGCTGAAGATTTTCTCGGTTCTTGATGGCACTCAGAGCGATCAGGTTCCTGATCTCGTCAATTTGCTGGCCTTAATTCCTTTGCCGGCCGATATCTGAGGGACCTCTGGCGAGGGCAGACCCAGCACGGAAGCAACCTGTACCAGTGGCCACGCCCGTGAACATGTTCTCCCCACAGAGATGTCAATGCTTAGATTGAACAAACAATTTAGGCCCTTTGAATTTGAGCTTACTAAACAGTTGCCGATGTAGTTCATACTGAGGAAGGGCAAGGCGTCGCCTAACTCCTTGGCGCTCGCCTCACCATGCGAATCTCGTTTGGTTCTACACGCGAGCCTGGACGAGATTGCTAGTGCTCACAATGTTTAGGTTCTTTGGTGGCTCGATGGTGAGCAAAAGGACGTCGGGCACTTTGCTTGAGTTACATATTGAGCAATTGGCCAATGAGCTGATGGACTCGACGCAAACAAGTGGACTGTGGCAGAATGAGCAATCGATAACAGGTAGGATGTTTACAGTGGAGGTGTCTTGATGGGTAGCGGCCAGTCTAGCTGAGTCTTCGTTGATATCTTGAGCTGAATCGTTGCTTTGCCACCGCCGCCGCTTGCAATGGAGGGAGGAGGCATTGAGGAATGGGAGGGTGGAGGTGAGGAGGATGTATTTAGGCGGGGACTTTGAGGTTTCCACCTGGTGTCGTCTGGTGGCCGCTCAGAGAAGCTGAACGATCTCTTTTGTTGTGATTGTTGACCTCCATATTGTTAATGGTGGAGGTCATCTGTTCGAGGGGCTTCATGACGGCCGCGGTACCCTGGCCGACAGTATACAAACATCGCCCAACACTTTGCTGGTCTCGCTGTAGCCCAAAAATGGTGTTACAGTTGAGAGCCTTTGCGTGGCTCCGAATCTCCTTCCTGATCTCTGTCCACCAGATGTCACGAGTCTCACTCTCCTCGTCGTTGATGATATGATCGAGTAATTTCACCGAATGCACCGAAACCACTCCGCCCGTGCACAATATCAAACCTTCGGGGAATCGTTTCAATGTAACAAATGGATACTCGCTCTGGTGAATGCGACTCGGATAGATGAATGCGTTCCTCGCCTTGTTCATCGAATGAGTCACTAGATTTTCGTTCTGGTGCTTAATCATATTCTGCAAGAGTCGTTGTTGAGCTTTCACAACTCTGACGGACTGAATGAAATTGGTTCCACCACCACCACCACCATTAACACCTGTTGTTGGCGGCTGTGGAGATGAAGAATTGATTAGTTTGAGCTGCTGTTGGGAATGCTGGCAGCCTAAGGTTTTTGCTGTTGTATCGCCTACTAGTTGCGAATGCGCCAGGTCAGTATAGGAACGGCGCATTAATTGGACCTTCTGTTGCGAGTTGATGTGGTGGCCGTTTGCTATGCTTGGAACTGATTGCTGAGCCGAGAGTTGCTTTGGATTCTTTGTCGGGGGCGACGCTGAGCGATTTCTGGTCGTATCGTTTCGTCAGTCATTAGAGGGGTGCTCCGGACTGACGTAGACAGGATGGATTCAGTCCGGTTGGCTGATGACATTGCATTAGACGTCCTACCGTCGATAGTTGAGCTCGACAAAGTGTCACTGGCCACTAATTGGCCATCGATATCCACATCATCTCTGTGTCGTCGTCGTCGTCATCTTCATCGGTGGCCTGGTCGAGACTCTTTGAATCGACCGGAGGAACTCCCAAGGCCAAGTCATTGTCTCCGCTGAGGTCAATCTCTTTGGTCCGTGTGATTTGTCGCCCAGACCTAGCGCGCTCGAGCCGCTCAATAAAACGCAGCCTACCGGCCTGGCCTTGCTCGACAGATGATGTTTCAACACGTTGCTGTTGTCGTCGTCATCGAGCCTCTCCTCAATGATGGGCAGTGCATCATCTCCACCACTTTGGCTCTTCTCCTTCTTCCTCTTCGACTGACTCAATGAAGACGAAGGTCCGGCCGACGATGTCGATGGTGTGGTCGAGGCGGCATGCGAGGAGTGCGTACTCGTCGAGGTGGTGGATCTCTGCTGCATTGGATGATGTTGACTTGACGTCGATTCGTTGGATAATGTCGAGCCTAGAGGTTGATGCTGTTGTTGTTCCGTATCATTAACACGCTGAGATCTTCGGTCACCTGTAGGCCTGGCGCCTTTTCTGTGGGTTACTTTTGTTGATTAGTTTTGTGGCCGAAGAGATTTTCGCGGCTGGCTTGGCCATTTCAGCGAGCTTTGGAGTGATAGAATCAGAGCTGATGGGTAGAAGTAGTAGTTTGCTAATGAGTGAGCCGCCAGATTTTCTTTTGAAGAGACGCGCCGTTTGGTCTTTAAGGGGAGCTGTTTTGTCGGAGCAGTTGTTATTGTTGGAGCAGGATGAGAGACTTGTTGAGACTTTGCAGGTGTTTTTTTGGTCGGATAGTCGAATATTTTTTGATGGCGAGCGACTCAAAACAGAGACCCAGGTATTCTTGTCAGTATCAAGTTCATTCACTTCAGCATCAGCATCAGTGTCGTCATAGTCATCGTCCGAGCGAAGACTCACAAATGTCTCCTCGTCGGACTGGTCACTGAGGTCACTCATGTTGGACTTGGATACTGTACACGACTCTTGTCTCTTTCGGAATAAGCTCGAAGGGGACTTCATAGAAAAAGCTAGAGAGACAGTTTTAATGGTAGTAGAGTTAATTTAGAGAGCGGGAAATAATAGAGTTACAGGTGGAGGCAGGCAAGAGACCTGACAGAAGGAGGTATGAGAGGGGTGTCATGGAAGGATGATCAACGCATTACTACTTACTCGGCAGACACTGAATGAATTAGGTGTCTCTCTGAATTGGGTCCCCTACTCAAGCTGAAAGACTGACTTGTGGATCTATCGATGTGTTGACTAGGACTGTAGTATGCGGGTAAGGTGCATTCGGATTGGTGGAGTGAGAGTGGCGAGATGATCTCATCGTACTGGTGGCCTATGCGACTAAGAACAACGGCCGTGCCTATGCCTCGGCCAACTATTCCACTGCCTCCTTCGAGATCGAATGATTGCTGATACCCAATGACTGCGTTGCCGCCAAATATCTCGGCCTTTAGGCCCAGCTTTCGTTGAACCTCACCACTCCAATTTGGTAAACAATGTTTGCCTCGCTTTGTTCGACGCCCTCGGCGTTCTAATCTTGTCAATCCATTGGTACTCAGGATCGTCGTTAACTAACAGCTCGTCAACGAAGCCAAGAATGGCGTCGCACTTATATCCATTTGGTATGTCCGAGAAGAAGAACTCTAACACCACACGATGAATGCCTATAACGATTGTTGTCGGCAAACAAGTTAACCTTTACCATGCAATTGATCTCGCCCCGAATCCCGTGCAGAGTGTCATAGATGGGCAGCCAACCATTCATTGAACGACCCGGGTTTCAATAACAACAGGTTGAGATTGATGTACACTTTCCGATGGCATCATTGGCTGAATAGGTGTCGTAGTCCATGATCCGTATTTGTAGTGGCTCATCCTGTAACTCTTGATCGTTCACCTCGAAACGAAACCATTCGCTGTTCCAAAAGGGATTTAATGATCTTCTGTAGACCTCTGTCTTGTAGGTGGTGTTGCCCAGTTTAACCTCAACAAATGCGTCACTTGCGTCACTTGACTTGTCCATGACAGGTAAATTTCTACCCGCCAATATACGAACCTTAACTTTTGCCGGCATTCTGACTAGATCGTTGTTGTTGTTGTGTTATATAAGTGTTGTGTTAATATTATATAAAACAATAATGTATATATATATATTTATCTGATGACGACAACAGAAGGCTGATTGTCTTGAATAAAATAAGTTGGTGTTATAGCCTCATGGTTGACCTTGGTTTACTTGGAAGTTCCAGTTTCATTGGGTTCATTGTTTCTTGTAGTTGGTTCAATATTATTGACTGTATATGTAAAGATGAGGTGACTATAAAACAACTATATTTAATAATAATAAAAATATCAACTATCTGAGGGTTTATTAACACCACTATGATAAGATAACATAGTGTATATTATCTGTATATGACACCTAGAAGAGCATCAGTTTACAAATGACATCATAATCAGGGTGGTGGATTCGGTATTTATACGCCACCGAACATGAGGACAAGAGCTAGGCGGCTGTGGCGGCGGCGGCGGTGGCGTCGGCGGCTGCCATCGGCCATTGGCCATGGCACAGGCCGCTAATGAAGCTGGCGCTACTCTAGCGAACTGGCCGCGACAACACACCATAGGAATGGTATAGCGAATTCGTGTTGTCTGTGTCACTGCTCCATTGCATGGACTTTGTTCGTTGTCGCCGATTGGGGGAAAATTTTCGCGAGGGGCGGAACCGCATTTTGTTCGCTGAAACTTTCACAAATTCAAAATTTGGCGCCATATTGCGGCATGATCAGCGTGCGCTTCTGCGCATCCAAATAGAATGTGCATGTTTTGCTATGGCGGAAACTGTATGGAGCGCAACCTGCGCGCAGCTCGATGACGCTAGCCAATGTGTGATTTCTATGGGCCAGCGAAATACCGCATGTGTGTGTCTACCGAATATGAATATTCTCACCCGAATGATATTCTCCTCGATTCATCAATATATTTTTGGTTCTATTCATGTACCTAATCTGATATTCATCAATTATTATATTTACATATATATATTGATTATCAAAACATAATCAACAACACTTCTTATTTTTGTTGTCATAAATATCTAACTTATTAGGTAAAATAAATTAACCACACAACCATGAGCAGCAGCAAGATCAGCCGTGAAACACTAAACGACAGCATCAATTCAGTGCTCAACACAGCCAGGACAAGAAGAGGGCTTCTTGGAGACTGTTGAATTGCAAATCGGTTTGAAGAACTATGACCCACAAAAAGGACAAACGTTTCTCGGTACCGTTCGTTTACAAGAACATCCCCGGCCCAAATTTAGTGTCTGTGTTCTTGGTGACCAGCAACATTGTGATGAGGCCAAGGCGAACAACATCGAGTGTATGGATGCGGAGGCATTGAAGAAACTAAACAAGAACAAAAAGTTGGTCAAGAAGTTGGCCAAAAGTATGACGCCTTCCTTGCCTCAGAGTCGCTCATCAAACAGATCCCACGTCTATTGGGTCCAGGTCTCAACAAGGCAGGTAAATTTCCCACCCTGTTGACACAACAACGAGAACATGGTCCAGAAGGTGGACGAGGTGAAGGCCACCATCAAGTTACAAATGAAGAAGGTGCTGTGTTTGGCTGTCGCCGTTGGCCACGTCGGTATGACACAGGAACAATTGGTCCAGAATATCAACTTGGCTATTAATTTCCTGATTTCATTGCTTAAGAAGAACTGGCAGAACATTCGCTCGCTACACATCAAGTCGTCGATGGGTCCCCTCAGAGATTATACTAGACATTTTGATTTGCGCGAGCCTATACAGGCTTAAAAATATATATAAATATAAAAGCGGCCCATGGCCAAGATAAACACCACTACTACATGATGACTAGAGAGAATTTTGTCCTTTCAACACATAAGTAATCAGACATGGCCAGTCAGTCAGTCGGCCAGGCAGACAGCCGCCAGCCATCACAACAAAGGCTGTAATTTAAAAGATTGAGATGACTAGCACTGGCCAGAGTCCATTCTTGTTTGAGATCGTTGAACAACTCCAACAGGCAAAGATGACGACAGCAGCTTCAACAATACTGTTCACCTGCGAGCCGCGCGCTATTCATCAAAGGCAAACAACGACAACAACAACAACATCATGCGATATTGTTGGTTGTGAAGTTGATTGTGTGTGTGTGATGTAAAGAATGAAAGAAATGAGTTCTTTGAAAATTGGCAAATTTTGATGACTTTTTCGATGACTTTTTGTCTGGCAATGCCGGCAACTGATGATGATGGATAAGCTAGCCGTTGAAGCTAATCTCAGACTTCTTCTTCTTCATCATCTTCATGCTCGCCTCCGACTACCTTAATTCATGCTCAATCAAGCTCTCTATGGATTTATGATGATTCGAATGATTGTTAACCATTAACCTTACGAGAGAAGTGCCGCTACTGGCGGCCTGTCATCGTGTTGGTTGTCCCCATCGTCGTCTGCCGTCGTTGTGTTCACGACAGGCCGCCTTCACCGGCTCACCAATTTGATCCAATTGTTGTTTATTCAAAAACTAGACGAACAACAAGAGGAAGAGTAGCGGCCATCGATGACGTTCGACCACGATGGCCCATCAAATTCGACGACTTGACTTGCTAATCAACGAGTGCCAGTCGCCTTACTTTGCAATCTTTCCTTTCCTTTCCTGAGATGTGTTGATGTTTCTCACGTCACCTGGCCGAATGTACATGAAGTTGAGGTTGTTGGCGCGGCGGCCCGGCGAGGAGTTCCCCTTGCAGTTCAATCGTTGTCTCCCTCCGTGCTGGTGTAGTGGGCAATCGAGGGTGCCGCAGTTTGTTTGCTCAGTTTGGCTGGCTGTTTAGCACATACAGGCCCACAGGTTTGTCCACAATCCCAAAGGAGGCAGGCAGGTGGAGTTGCGCATCAGCTGTGCAGGTAGGCAGGCAGGACAAACACCACAAACTTCAGTGGACAGTGGCCAGTGGCTGGCGAGGCTTAGCAGGAGCAGCAACAAGTGGCGACTCTGGCCGGGCCGCGAGATGTGTGTTTGTGTGTCTTCATCAGTCCATTGGCGCGGCATTAACCTGGCCGGCCGCCTGGCTTGTTGATGTAGTTGTGATGTTCTTCGACAAAGTCTCGCCATCGACGACGGCAACGGAGACGGAGACGACCACGACGAAGCCGATGAGTTGGTTTAGTTAAGCCAAAGGCAGAGCTGCTTTAACTCTTGTAGTCGCTGTTTATCTCTCTCTCTCTCTCTGCCTTTCTCAGTCTCTCTGGCAAACTTCGCGATGAGATGCGGCAGAGGCGGACAGAGAAAGTAAGAGTTTACAGTTACTCGCCGGCTGGACTTTGAATCGAACTAAGGCAGCGCGAACTGGACATTTACAAGGCTGTGAGGCAACACAACAACAGCAATATAATAAGGCAACATTTGCCAAAGGTAACAAAAAGAGTTTCGCCACTTTCCTCGAGTTCCTCTCCGCTGAAGCTCTCGCCAGTTCGCCTGAGAGTCCACCACCACCGCCGCCGCCGCCGCCACCACGACGACCACCACCAGCACCACCTCCTGAGTAACCACCGGCGCCTTCGTGAATGAATGAATGAGCGAACGAGTGAACGGATGAGCGAATGCTGATGTATGTTTCCTTCCTTTGGCCAGGTATCTTCCATCATTGCACAAACTTCCTTCCTTCCGTCCAGCCTTTGGTGGTTGAGCCAGCCGAAGAGACACACACACAGGGAGAGGGAGAGAAAGAAGTAACTGTAGCTGTTTGATTGTTGAGTCAGAGCTGAGTTAGTTTTTAAGCTCGCGCGTTCCACAACCACCAGCAGCCTCTGATGAAGATGGAGATGATGGAGCTCGAGCTGAATGAGAGACATGATGAGAGAAAAGTAAACTTAATGATTGAATGAATGAAGGAACGAACTTGGCAGTACAGTTTTGTTTGATTATCATGATTATCATGATACAAGTTTGTTGTGAGTGAAGGAGGAGGAACAAGACGAAGAAGAAGAAGAAGAAGAGCTGGTTTTTTGCTTACATTCGGCTCCCTTCTGTTTCATCTGGTCAACTGCATTAACTCCATCGAACGCCACCAAACTCAACTCAAATTAAAGTCAAACTCAATTGCGTCAGGTAATCAAGAAACAAACAACGATACAGTACGAGCTCCAACAAGTCTCTCTCTCTCTCTCTCTCTCTCTCGCTATCTCATCACTGAGAATAGGAAACTCTACTCTACGACCGGCCAGAGGTAGAGATAAAGAGCAACACGTTGGTTTACTTTCTTTGTTGATAGTTTGTATGGGATGGACTCGACTGCAAGTGGCAAAAGGCAGCTGAATAATAATATCACAAAGTAGTAGAGGACTGCTGTGTGTGTCCGTCGGTCCGTCCGTTGAGTGCGTCCATCCTCTGACTACGAGCCATCCCTTTGACTCTCTGACTTTCGTGCCGCCGGCGAGAAATCTGAGTCGACAAGCGCCAAAGGTCTGCCTTCTCTCGTCAACATCATCATCATCAAATTAACAAATAACATTCGGCATTAACCGCTCAAGGCAACAAGTGGCAACAGCAACAGCAACAGCAGCACCAGAAGCAGCAGCGGCGACAGCCAAAGAAGAAGGGGAGAATCTTACGTGTCTCCTCAAGGTGATGTAGTTGCAATGCAAATTTTCTACTATCACTTGGGCGAGACTGAGATAGTTACAGACACTTCATATCAAGTGTTGGTCAGTTGATGAGTCTGTTGGGTGAGTGTAGGCCAAAGGTTGGTTTAGCAATCATCATCGTCGTCAGTTTGCAACATTATTAGTCCGCCAGTTTAGTAGTTAGTGGAGTTTGGTGGCCAAGTGAATTATTCAAGTTGAAGGCAACTGAAGCAACACACATCGGAACAGGCGACCGCATCCGAGAGTTGACTGTCATGATTAGGCAACACCTTGGCGACACGGATCATCCCACCATCATCGGTGATCACCTCTCAAATTAGTTATCAACCTCATTGTGGACGTACATAAGCAATAAGCAACCAACCAGATCAAACCCAATCGAACCGAATCGAATCTCCCAAAGAAAGCGCAGAATATCGAAACCATCAAGAAAGTAGCATCAGACAATCATAATGAGCATTGTGGGGCCCTCCTGCCGGCGCTGGTGCCACTGACCACCTTACTGTGGCTACGCGCCGCCGACCACTCGGTCAGCATCAGCCGCAACAACTGGGACCAGGAATACGACTACATCATCGGTGAGTATGACAAATTACAAATTGCCTTACCTGTAATTACAGCTGCATATTATACTAACTACAGTCAAATGCATCAATCGACATAGTGGGCGGAGGCTCGGCGGGCGCCGTCATGGCCAACAGGTTGTCCGAGGACGCCGACAAACGCGTGCTACTGCTCGAGGCGGGCGGCAGCGAGAACATCCCTGACGGACATTCCCATCGCCGCCGCAACCTCCAGATGACACCCATCGATTGGGCCTACCAGACGGAGACCCCAAGAGGCCGCCTGTTTTGGTCTGATCAACAGGCGTTCGCGGTGGCCCCGTGGCCGGCTGCTGGGCGGCTCGTCGGTGCTCAACTATATGCTCTACGTGAGGGGCAACAAGCGCGACTACAACCTGTGGCAGGCGGAGGGCGCCCACGGCTGAGCTGGGCCGACGTCTTCCCCACTTCCTCAAGTCCGGAGGACAACCGCGACGAGTCTCTGGCCTTCAACGGTAAGTAATTAGCGGAGGTAGTTGTGGATATACATCTATCCAAAGCTGGATAGACATTCAATCAGCCAGAGGGCATACTTACTTCAGGTATGCCAAACAATGCCTTGGCGGCCCTTTACAGAGCAATGCGTGAGAGCCTGGCCGTTGAAATGCCTTTTATAAGAGAGAGTCCCTCGTCGTGTTGATTATCATTACAAAAGAGCGGGACGTCATTAGTGAGAGTGAGTGAGTTGGAATAGAGCAGAGAGAGAGAGAGAGAGAGAGAGAGAGAGAGAGAGAGAGAGAGAGAGAGAGAGAGAGAGAGAGAGAGAGAGAGAGAGAGAGAGAGAGAGAGAGAGAGAGAGAGAGAGAGACGCGGTGGCATTGCAATTAACTGCATGGGATTGAGTGGTAGAGCTCGAGACAAGCAAATAATGATGCAGTCATATCAGCTGAGCCACATTACAATTGCACGAACGAGTAAGAGGGTTTGTGCGCCTGGACAAGTCCACTTGTTGCTTCGAAATTCAATTTACCCTACCCGACTCGACTGTCCAGCCAGTTGACTTCAATACAACAACTCAACTCTCTACTCTTACCTGAGTGCGCCTTGTCAGTCAGTCTATCTGTCTGTCTGTCTGTCTGTCTTTCCGTTTGCCAGTGCTTCCAACCATGCGGCCGCTCAATTTCGGGCCTCTCGATCAGAAACAACACAACTGACCAAACAGAGTCGATCTAATGAATGCGCTTTCGTATTAAACTTTATATCGAGCGCCAGCTTTGTAGAGCCATAAAACTCGACCATCGTCGTCGTCTCCGTCGCCATCAGCTCGGCCGTTCATTAATCTCTTCTTGTTGCTTTGGCCGTCGCCTTTACTTTCGCTTGCATTTTGATGTAAATCAGAGACGATTGCCGCAAAGGCTCAAGCAAAAGTCGTCGTCGTCGTCGTTGGCGGCGGCGGCCGCTCTTAATCAAGCGCAGGTTGAGCCGGCAAACGACTGGCCAGTAGACTGGCTCGCTCGATGAAACAAGTATAGTTCCACCTGTTCGGCTAGTGCCGCACGCTCGCCAATCGAACCAGCCGAGAACACATTGAGACCGTTTAACAGGTGGCTCATCCAAGTGGAAGTGGAAACGACGACGTTGACGACCGCCACCACAACCACTAGAATGACCACAACACATCAAGAAACGCCACAGCAACGACGAGGAATGTTTCCGTCATTCATCAGGTCGAATGTTCTCCTCCCGCGTCCAGTCTAACCACCTCTCACCCGTTTGAGTATGCAGGTGAGCAGATCGACCGGCTGAACTCTGTCCACCTTCGAACTGTTCTTTCTTTTGGCATTCTTTTTGACGTCCATTGACCGAGGAAACGTCAAATAGAGAATTCCAATGGCACACAATCAACATGAGTGCGCTGTGTCTAATCAATAAGTAGTTTGATTGCGTCGTCGTCGTCTTCTGTGCCAAACTACGAGAGGCCATGCAATAAGCTGCGTCAGAGAGAGCCCAGAGAGATACTTCAATTAGCCAGTTGCGTTGGCGTCGGCCGACGCGTCACTGTCGAGTCGCTGCCATTTCTCTTCCGGAGTGGACTCTCATACAAAAGAATAACCATAATTATGGTGCTAGTGGACGTCGTCATCGTCTTGGTCGTCCTGGTCGTCTTGGTCATTATTATTATTGTTATTGCAAATAATCACGCGGCCAGTCGGTGGCAGCCACCACCACCACCACCAAGAAGAAGCCACTAATCGGCGGCAGTGCCAGCCGTTTAATGAGTGGCGGCCGGCCTGGACCTGTTGCATAATTTGCTCCCAATTTAGCTCCCAAGTGGTTGCTTTAACTCTACCTTTACCTCTACCTTACCTTTGCCTGGTCGTCAGGTAGATGTATCCGGCGAGTGATGGATGCAACGAGAGACTTGATTTACAGCCGCATGCTTATCTCTCGTCTCTGTTTCTCGGAAGCCTCCGCAAACAAATCACCTGGCACATCAGTCAACATCATCTCGAAACAACAACAGATTAGCCGCCATTATCAACGCGCGCGCGCCCATCCGTGAGAGAGTCCAAGCGGATTCTCGGACGTATTTCAATGTTGAATATGCTCGACATAATCGCCAATGTTTGTTGCATGAGATTTTGCCATCAATGACGACATTCGGCCGCCACTACTTAATCACAGCAGAGGAAGAGAGCCACTTGTTGCTACTGGCGGGCGATTTGTTGCAGGCACAAAACAGAGTCTGTTAGCAATGGCCAACAGCCGTCCAGGAAGAGCATTGGGCAGCATTGGCAACAAGTGGGAGGAGATGAGAGGCGCCGGCGTAGAGTCGACTTTTGTTGGCCACTTGCTCGGTGTTGTAGTCGGTTGAGCGTATTTAATGCAAAAAGTCGTGCATGGCTCTCCAGCGAAAGTCATTTCGTTCGGGCAGACTTTCCGCTTGGAGTTACAGATACAGTTACAGTTTCATTTACGGTTACAGTTCAGTCGAATCGGTTCGGATCGATGGGATCGAATCGATGCACTGAGTTCTGAGCAAGTTTACTGTATGAAATCGATTCTCTGGAGGCAAAAACACAGGCCGAGCCTAATGCTGAGACTCTCGCCGAGGCTAATGAAGAGGCACATAATGCAAACAAAGCGCATTAAGACAGAGACAGATGGGGAGAGAAAGAGCCACCAGTTGAGCTGACTAATGAGCCGACCAGTGTATTTGTGTGTGGCTACCTCGACTGGCCGGCTGGTGGGCGCCGCTTGGCCAGCTGACAGGACGAAGGTGATGGATGTTGTGGATTCTCGATGATTGAGCGGCCACAAGTTGTTTTGTAGTTGGTTCGTCGACTAGAAATTAGCATGAGACGAGGCGACACTCGGCCAGGTGGCCGACCAGAGCCGCCAGCAACTGCGCCCACAAACAACAACGCCGGTCGTGACTGACTGACTGATTGGAGTTGTCCGAGTGGCCACTTCCACGAGTTGTTGTCTCTCAGGTGCTGCCCACAAGCATTTCCTTGCTTCAGACACTTAGCAGAGACTCGACTCGAGCCTTTGACAAAGTGGCGGCCAATACAGGAGAGCCGCCTTTCCCTCATAGTCGTCCTCATAGTGGTGGCGGTGGTCGTCGCTCGAAGCGGCGAGCAACTCTGCCAAAGCAAACAAGTTTATTCATCATTTATTTATTTCCAATAATCGTCTTGGCCGGCCTATCCACTGCCACTCGTGACTGACCGAAAAGTTATTGAATTATTATTATTGTTATTTATAACCGACGGCAACGGCGAAGGCGACAGCGGCGACTCCCAAGACGGTGTCCAGCTATTCGTAGTCGTCGTCGTCGTCGTTGCCTGGGAAACGCAACAAGCAGTAAGTCCTTTCCCAATTAGGAGTCTTGGCTGCTTTTGCGTTGAATCTGCTTTGGCTCGCCTCGCGTCCAGTCCAGTCCAGTCCAGTCCAGTGGACTCCTCGAATTGTTATCCTCCAGCGAATGGCTTTATATTTTCCGATGGACTGCCGGATGGACGGCGAGAGAAATTAACGTCCAATGGCGTCGATCGGCTCTCCTCTCTCTCCTCTCGTCAGTCGACTGGACTCGACTGATCGGCCAAGACGACGGCGACTGCCCAGAGAACCTCCATGAATGGCCAGGAACATTCGAGGTTTAACGCGGAACTAACAAGCAGAGGATGGAGATGTTGAAGCAACGATGAGGAGGGATGTTGGCGATGATTTGCTTCCTATCCACTTGTTGCCGCTAGTTCACAGCATCATCATCATCATCAGCTTGAGCTCGAGCTTACCTCATCGGCCTGTCGTTCCAGTAACTAAAACAAACACACACACACACAATGAGACTTTGAATTATTGCCGAATTGTTGTTTGCCGCTTCATCGGCTGCTGCACTCGAAAGCCGCAGGTAAACTCGTCGGGCCGCCTCCCTTATTGGCTCTAAAATTGATTAAAACTCCGCCAGGTAATCCTCGAGCCGACAGGATCCCTCGCGTGATTGGCCTGCCGCTGGCCGGATTATCACGGCGTCTTGATTAAGCAACAACAACTAACCAACCAAACAATTCATCGCGTGAACTGACCACATCCTTTCGCAGGCTACCACAGTACGGGCGGCTACCTGACCGTCTCGACGCCGCCCGACCCGACACCGATCGGCCAGGCCTTCCCCCGAGGCGGGCAAACAGATTGGCTACCCGAACGTGGACCTGAATGGGCCCGTCCAGTCGGGCTTCGCCATTCCCAGGGCACCCTACGGAGGGGCGCCCGTTGCTCCACCGCCAAGGCGTTCTGCAGCCGGCCCGGCAGCGGGCCAACCTGCACGTGGTTACCTTTGCCTGCCATGTCACAAGGTACTGTTCAACAATGAACGCCGGGCGGTGGGCGTCCAGTCGGAGCGCTTTGGCCTCCATCATGTGGTGTACGTCCGCAAGGAGATCATTCTGTCAGGCGGCAGCATCAACTCGCCCCAGTTACTGATGTTGTCGGGCGTCGGGCCGGCCGAGCACCTCACCTCGCTGGGCATCCCCGTGGTGGCCGACCTACCTGTTGGACACAACCTCCAGGATCACATCTATCCGGCCATCCTTCAAGGTGGACCGCAAGATCTCCTGGTCCAGCGGCGAGTGGTCACTCTGCCCAATCTGATCTCGTACCTGAGTTCAGGCCGGGGCCCGTTGACGGCGTTGGGCGGCGTCGAGGGGCTCGCCTTCATCAAACCAAGTTCGCCAATCTCACCGACGACTGGCCCGACTTTCAGATCCACATGCTCACCGGCTCGCTCACCTCCGACGACGGCCAGACCTTCCGACGAGTCCAGGGCGTCACCAAGGAACTCTACGAACAGGTGTATGTGCCCTATCAATCCTATGACACCTTCTCTATGTATCCCGTATTGTTGAGGCCCAAATCCGCGGTTACCTCAAACTGCGCAGCTCCAATCCGCACGATCCGCCCATAATCAATCCACGCTACCTGACGCACACCCGGACGACATCCATTCCATGGTGGACGCCATGAAGATCAGCATACAGGTGGGCCTGGCGCCCGCCTATCGCCAATACGGCAGCGAACTCTTCCAAACAGTGTTTCCCGGCTGCGAGATCTACAAACTCTACTCGGACCCCTATTTGGCCTGCGCGGCGCGAGTCTCCCTACACCTCCACCATCTACCACCCGGTGGGCACCTGTCGGATGGGCGCCCTCGAGGACCCTCGGACGGTGGTAGACCCGGAGTTGCGCGTGAAAGGCTTGCATGGGTTGCGTGTGGTGGATGCGTCGGTGATGCCGAACATCATTTCAGGTGAGTAAACTCTCAGCACTTCCTGTCGCCTCCAAAGGCTGTGCACAAAAAAGAAGCGCCTTTCTTGCAAACAAAACGGAATTAACATTGTTTTCTTGCAATTTCAATCGCAATCGCAATCACAGGAAACACGAACGCGCCCACCATTATGATCGCCGAGAAGACGGCCGACGCCATTCTGCGGCCGCAAACTAACCCCTTCGAGCCGCCAAACCAAGGTGGGTGCCCACCTGTATCCACCGACACCGCCGCCGGCGTCGGCTGTGCCTTTGGCGAGCGCCGGCCAAGAGCACAACCATGTGGCCTACGATGACGTCCAGCAACAGCCTCAACAATACCTGGCCAAGTCGGCGCCACTCGGCCAGCACATCCACCCGCCTCAGCCCGATCCATCATCTTCATCATCATCATCCTCGTCATCCTCGTCACCTCTGGCCATATTAAACTATCAATCCAATTTACAGCACCAACTGGAGCTGGAAGCAGCCACCGCCGCCACTGCCGCCGCCGGCCACCAACAGCAGCAGCGGGCCAATCAACACTATCAGCCGTCGGTGGTGCACTTTGCCAACCTGACGGCTTCTCCGTCGGCGGCCGACATTTACGATACTGACCAGCAGCAGGAACAGGAGCAGGAGCATCAACAGGCGTCCTCTTCTCTAGCCAAACTCCAACGAGAAGACGACCTCCAGCAGCAGCACCACCAACTCTTGCTCAATCGTTACATTGAATCGCAAATGGCCAACCACTTGCTCGATCAGATGCGCCTCCAACTGCAACACCAGCAGCAGCAGCAGCCAGTTAAGTGAAGTGAAATGAAATGAATACAATTGGAAAGGTAATGGTAACTAACTCATACAACCCATGGCCAGAGAGCCAGACAGGGAACTACGAACAACCTCATCGATACAAACATAATCATAATCATCATCTCATTAGAATGAGCCTCCTCAGAGCGTCTGCAACAGACACACATCTGAAACAATTAGAAGGTCAAGAGTAACTAGAATAGGATGGGGATAGTTTCAAAGCAATACTAGTGGAAGACAAACCAGGCCATTGGTATGTAATTACGGATGGACAATACAAGCAGCATATCAGCCGCAATCCAATTTCCTATGTGTTAATAAGTGTAAATATGAATGAGAGCCAACAGCCAGTGGGCTGTCGAGACCATGTAAACAAGGGGAAACCAAGAAGCCAGGCAGGGAAGCCAAGCGATGGAAGTGGAACACATTTATTAAGAATAATAAACTTGGGTTGACTGTGATCATCATCATCATCATCATCATCAGAGTTGTTGTTGTCTTCTGTAGTCTGTTTCTCCTCTCATTTGTGTGTGTCTCTGTTTTGTCATTGACGAGGCTGACGTCCGAGACACAATAAAACCGAATGCGTGGCCATATAATTCCGCCGACTCGGCTAGGGCCGACGTGATGGTAATTAGACTGTGTGATTATTCAAATGCTGGGAACCGCTGGTGGCGTCGTCATTAGCTAAATGCGAAATGCATTCTGAAGTCCACCACAAGCACCATCAGCAGCAGCAAGAGGAGGGACACAAATTGCAATTCGTGCATGTGCAATCAACGCCTGCAATACACAGTTGAAAGAGACAGACAAGACAGAGCGAATTTAGTTATTTGTTGTGGTTGTGATATTGTTTTATTGATCACCTGGACGACATTACATGTGCAAGTGGTCAGTCCAGGCAACACTTTGGCTTGGTCGTTAGATCTTCTTCGAAGGCCGACGGAATTCTATGTTGAATATGGTGTAGATGATGGGATTCACGCAGCTATTGATGTAGCCCAGCCAGGAGACCACCAGGTAGACCATCATTCCCCGGCCGACAGTCCATGTTGAGCTGGATGCAGATGCCGTCGATGATGTTACAGGTGAAGAAGGGCGTCCAACAAACGAGAAAGATGCCCAGCACGATGGCCAGCGTCTTGGTGGCCTTCCGTTCCCTCTTGGCGGCGTTCTTTTCGCGCCGCCGCCGACTGGCGCCTCGATTGTGCCTCTGGGGGCCGCCAGCAACCAGTGGCGGTAGTGGGCCCGTCGTCGAGGTCGCCAGCAACACATTCTGTTTGTGTTTGCCCGACGTGGTGGTGCTGGTGGTGTTGGCGGTAGATGGCGCGTTGATGCAAACGCCACTCTTGGGTGGCGCCGCCGTAAGAGGCAGGTTGAAGGGCACCAGAAGGCCCAGCTTGCTGCTGGCGCTCGTCTGGTTGTAGGCGGACGAGCGGAGCCCATTGGAAGGAGTGCTATGCCTCCTGCTGTCGGCGGCTGTTGCTGGCCGGCCTGCCTCGAGAGCATGACAACACCCTTGTGGTTGTTGTTGGAGGCGCCAGCGACGGGCGACTTCTGTTCGGCGTCTTCGTTGTCATCGTCGAGCGTCAGGACGATCGCCGAACTGGCCGACTGGCTGGTGGAGTGAGCACCGCCGTCACCGCCGCCGCCAGTGCCACTCGGTGAGCTCGTGGGATCCACAGAGCCACTCGAGGCGATGGGCGCCAGTTGGTGGCCTTTGCTGGTGTGGCCGAGCGGCTGGCCACTGCTGAATACACAGTCGTGCTCGTCGTTGGCACCACCTTTATTGGACGTTTGGGTGCTGGAAGTAGGCGCCAGTGGCGGGGCTTTGTCGTCGCGAGCTGATTTGCTGGCCCGTCGCCGCTTAATGAGGGCGCCCAACTTCAGCGAGCGCCTCTTCAGCTCTGGCGGGCCATCCGAACCACACCACCCGAGGGCGACCTATTGTTGGCGAGGGTGCAATTGTTGCCTCCATCTGACCAATTGGTGACGCCTGCTGCTGCTGGTAGTGCTGCTGCTGGTCGGCGCCGCTGCCAATGTGATTCATCTTGTTGTTGCTAATGCTACCCTTCAGCGAGGAGCCCACGAAGGAACAGGTGGAAGTTTCGGGACAGCAACGTGCCAAACTGGAGGGCCCGCCAGGGCCGTCCATCGAGTGACGGAAGTCCACCGACAGTAGCGACTTGCAGTAGGACTGACCGCAGGCTGGACAATAGACGCTCGGCTCACCGGCCGCCAGAGAGTCCGGAGCAGGCCGGCGAGCCAGGCGCCGCAGGTGGCTCCTGGCAGCAGCCGGCCGAGGTCGAGTGACGCCGGGGTCGGTGGGTAGTTGGCCGGCGCCCAGCTGCAGCTCGCAGGCCGCCGAGTGTCTGGCGCAAACACCATTGGAGTGGTCGTCTTCGGACACGGACGGCGAGCGGGACGACGACGACGAGCCCGAAAGAGAGGAGGCGCACGAGGTAGACGAGGAGCTGGACGATGTGGAGGCCCGACATCGAGCGCCCTTCTCGAGATCCGCCTTCGGGTTAGGGCTATCAGGTTCATGGTTGTTGTTGTTGTTGTTGTCCATAAGAATCTTGGAGTTGACCTTAGTGGGCTGGCCGCCTACCGATGTTTGATGGTTTTTGTGGTGGAAGTGGACGACGTTGGTGGGCACCACAAGGCAGCCGGCCAACTGGCGCTGCTCCTCGCGGAGTAGACGCGCCAGGTGGGCGCAGTCAACGGGCGATGATACGGACTTGTTTCTTCGAGGCGGCCGTCTTCAGCACGTCCGTGTTCAGCTTGCCGGCATCGGCGCCCCTCACACCGGTTCATATGGTTGGCGTAGATCGAGGTGGACTCGGACGGCGACTCTGAGGGCGAGCTGGAGCCATTGCCATCGAGTGGGCGGTTATCGATTGGGGCAGCCGGCTGTCCTTTTGATCTTCTTGTCCACACGGAACAGGTGTCCGCCACCGCCGGCTGAGGAAGCCGACAATGGAGAAGAAGAAGAGGACGACGGGGATGAGCCCTGACCAGGTGATGAATCTCTAGAGAGGAGCTGGACGAGGAGGCCTGGTGGAGCCATTCTGGTGGCGGCGTTGGCGGGCGCCTCCAATTGGCTTGAGTGGAGCAGGATTGAGATCGATCGAGAGCTCGCGCCGGCCGACTGGCGTGTTCTGGCTGGAATCTGGCCGGATGTCGAGCTGGCCTGGATGCGGCAGCTGCCACCACAAGCGACTGTTGTACGATCGACTGGCTGATCAGACGACGGCCGCTGCTCCTCGTCGACGGCCGGGCCGAGCTGCCGGAGCTGCTGCCGCTTGGCTCCCACATTGATACTCTGCTCGGCCGCCTTGTTGTTTGGCTCGTCTTCCTGGATGTCGGCATTATTGGCCGATTGCAGCATCTTACAGGCGCCCACCTCGCCGAACTGGGCGCTCAGAACCACCTCGTTGCTGGTCGCCTTGGTCGGGTGTTCTGGTGGACTTTGTTGGGTTGCTGCTGCCGCTGCTGGTTTGTGGTGGGCCGCCAGCTGGACAGGTGTCTGCTGGCAAACAGGTGAGATGAGCGCCAGCCGGCCGTTTTGCTTTTACTGGTGGCCTCCTCAGCATCGGCTGTCTGTTGTTGTCTGTGCTCGCCTCAGCGGCGTCCTACTGTTGACGAGGGCAGCCTGCTTGGCGGTGGCGGCGGCTGTCGGGCCTGGCGAGGTGGCTGCACTGGGGGCGGGCCCGGCTGGCCGCTCTGGATGGCCTTCTTGGTGCGCGAACGGATGGCCGAGAAGATGCGCCAGTAGAGGCCGATCATGATGATGCATGGGACGTAGAAGGAGGTGAGCGAGGACCAGAAGATGAAGGTGGAGTTGTAGAGCATGCAGTGGTGGGGCCGGCGCTCGGGCGACGTGTTCAGGCCGAGAATGATGGGCGCCCTGACGGCGCACGAGATGAGCCAGACAGCGCAAATGGTCAGCATGGCGCGCGTCGAGCTGGAGCCGGCCGAGTAGGCGATCGGATGGGCTATGGCCAAGCAACCTGAATTGTTTGAAATGGCAACGAAATCGTTTTGGTGCTGGAAGGTTAATTACATTTTCTTGCCAATACTAAGAGCGTATGCGGAGGTGAATTACGCTAGTGTCCCTTGGCTGGCCCATTGAACTCACCTGTCGATACTGATGGCCACCAGGTTGAGGATCGAGGCCGTGGAACTGGTCACGTCCACGGCCACGAATATATCACAGATGGCATCGCTCAGTTCCCAGATTTCGTTCACCTGAGATTGAGATTGTGATTGTGATTGCATTGGGATTGGGATTGGTTTGGAGTTAGTTTGCTTGCCTTGGTGGGGCGACGTCTACAGCTAATAATAACAACATTCAGGCCGCCTGTTCCGCTGTTGTGGCCACACTTTGAGGCCCACACAAATGGGAAAACAATTGGCCTCCATAGGCCTCCATTGGCTGGAATTTGCTTGGCTAAGCCCAATTTAAAGTCAATTCAAGAGAAGTGCCGAGCCGAGTGGGGCCAATAATGAGTTTCAGATTAAGCCCAAATGTCGTTTGGGCCATCGTCGTCGTTGTGGTCGTTCGGTGGGCGGCGCCTGTTTCTAATGCAAATTAGGCGCCTTCGGTGGAAGGCCCTGCAAGAGACGAGCGGTCGCCGCCGCCGCAGGTCAGTACAGCCCACTGACTCGCCGCCGGATCCGCTCAAACAAGTGTCCTTTTAGGGCCGGTCGTATCTATTCTTTGCTTGTGGCCGTCCAGCCAGCCAGCACTGGTCTTATTTATCCAAATGTTTGTTGTTTTAGCTCAAGCTAAAACAGTATAGACAAACAGACAGACGAGCGGCCGAAAGTCAAAAAGTGGCAAAAGAGTCGCCAGGAGAGTTTGGAGCAAACCAATGAAGCGTCACATTGTTGGAAGGCGCCGGATTGGGGCTGGCCGAGCTCGCCGGACTAAAAGAGCAGACCAGACAGGACTTAGGCGGTCCGGAGGTTGGTTCCGCTCGCTTTGCTTCGGGTGGAGGCGGCGATGGGAGCCGCGACGGTCAGTGCCATTGGACGGATGGACAACAAAAAGGCTTGGGCGGAAAGGAGAGCAACGTGGACAGGCCAGAAGCCAGGAAGAATGTGAATATATTTAGGAAAAGTCCAGCATTGATTCGATTCGATCAAATGAGATCAAAGATCAGATCAGATCTCATCTGCGTCCGTCCGTCTGACTGTCTATGACTGTCCATGACTGTCCATGACTGTCCAACCTTCTGGCTGTCTGGCCGTCCAACTGTCTGGCCGTCCAACTGTCTGGCTGTCCAACTGGCCGTCCGACTGACTGTCCATGTGCATGACGTCTGGCCGTCCACTGGGCTGATTGAAACTGGCGCCGGTGAGTGGAATTGAGACTGGCTGGCCGTGTAGTGGGCCCAAAATGACAGGCCCAATGATGGATTCGACGGAAGTCCATGAAAGGAGTGCACCATTGGGATGGGCGGCGCCGGCGCCAAGTGAAAGGTGAACGGGAAAGAGACGTGTAAGAGCCAGCGAGCGGCCGAAATAAACTTTAAAATTGGAATTCATTTACTGGTCCTGTTCGTTCGCTTTCCTCGATAGATAGATAGATAGGCAGTGCTTCCGTCTTGGCCAGTCGACGAGCGCCGGCGGCGCCACTCTCACGAATTACAAATGGAAATTCAATTTTATTTACACTGCCAAACACACCAACAACAACACAAGTCGCTTGTCATGTTGTTGTTGCATCATCAAAGACGACACTCATAGGAGACATGAACAGCCACTTGCCGTTAAGGCGCCGCCGATGAATGGCCGGCCAGAGAAGATGAATGAATGCGTTCAGCTCGAGTTTATAGTCGAACTGGAAGTTCTCTATCATTGTCATTGTCATTGTCATGCGCGTCCGGAAGGGCGTCGATTGTCGCTGGTCGGCCGAGTGGACGAGAAGAGGAAAGAAGAGAGAAGACGATGGAAGGGGAGACGATGTTGTACATAACTGAAAGGTCGCTGTCGCATCGAGCAAAAGTGACATTAGCGCGACATCGAGTTTCAAGAAGAGGAGCCTCGGCCTCAGCCTCGGCCTCAGCCTCGGCCTCAGCCTTAGCCGACGAGTTATGATGAAGTTGATCATTTTGGCCGCGAACCGGCCACATTTGGGCGCTTGTTTGTTGTGTGTTGGCTTGTCGGGGACGCCTAATGATGATGACGAGACACACATACATTAGGCGCCGACCAGTGGCCGGAGGAGCTGCGCGCGCCAAACACAAAGACCCAGAGAATCCGTCCGTCGAAAGTGTGTCTATGAGCCGGCCGCCCAACAACAGCAGCTTGCCGATCGATTATGCTAATGACTGCTAATATCCCTACTGTCGTCAGTGGCGGCGGCGGCTGTAGCGGCCTCGGCTGAGTGTCCAAGACTCGCTGCCAGCTATTCGGCTACTTTAAATGCTGGCCGACTTGGTTGCAGAGAGAGGCCAACTTGTTCGAGTTGGCTGCTGTCTCGTGTTTTGTGTTTGTGTTTGTTGGGCGGCTCCCATTCAGCGCCGCCGCCAATCACTTCGTCATCGTCGCCAAGACAGTCCATCTCTCGCGTTAGAGGCGCCCCTTGGAATACAACCACGTCCACCACGAGAGCAAAATACTGCTCTCAAGTGTCAATTTTTCCTTTTTATTATTGTCTTGTCTTGGCCAGCCACCGCTCGGCAAACTTGCAGACAAAGACAAATGAGCGACATCCAGCGCTGGAGGGCTGGCCACCTGCGCTCCAGGTGAGCCGATATCCCGGAAGTGTGGAGCCGCGCCGAGGCCATCCATCATGATTTATGGTAAGCAGCTCGTGGCCCCATCGAGTAGTCATTGGAGCGTTGGCTGGCTGCGGCCCGACGGCCGCTGGCCTCCTAATCCGGCGCCCGACAAAGGGCGCTGATTAGGTGGTGGCGCCGTCGTCCAGGTGGCCTGGCAGCCGATGTAGCTGTAAATGTCTTCCTCGGCGGCGGTGGCGCCATTGGTATTGTCGGACGCCTCAAAGGCGCCATCCGAACTCCACTACTTAAGTCGTTCTCGCTCACTCCATAATCATCGCATTAAATCATCCTCATGTGGCAGTCGGTGGCGGCCGAGGCTGAGGCCCAATTTATCACCAGCCAGCCGTTCGCCAGAAGTCTAAACTCTCTGGGGGCCGGCCAGTGGAGGCCCCTGGCCGGCCGAACCAACAACAACAACGAGCTGGGCGCACCTGAGAGGGCCATGCTCGTTATTTGGCTTGTTGCTCTGGCTGCTGTTCCTCTGGCCAGCCGCCAGGATTAAGTCCCGCCTCTGAAAGGCTGCCACTGGGCACCCATCAGGTGTCTGCTGGCACCGTTCGGCCACCAGACAAACACACAAACACACAAACACACAAACAGACAGACAGACAGGCAGACAGACAGAAAGACAAACACACAAACAGATAGTGTCAATTCATGGAGGCCCTAAGTGACGGCCTCTAATGCGAAATCGTCAGAGTACATGTTATCTTGTTATTGGGGATTATTTGCTAAGCCATTGCACGGCGCCCAATCGAAGACGCCATCTTGTTGGCCAATTCAATTAGGTGCAACGGACGTCGGACAAACAAGAGGCAGCACTCAGAGAAAGTCCACCAGACGACGACGGCCACTGTCGTTTTCCTCTTCTCATAAAACTGGCCAATGATTAATTAACTTGTAGTCTGGCGCTGGCTAAGTCAGGGCGTCGCTGAGTTGGCGACTGATAATAATCATTGATTGCAAAGAAGAGGAGGAAAGAGAAAACTTGAGCCGAAGTTGCATCAACGAAAACACCAAAAAGGACGACCCTTTGAAAGTCCCCAACAACAACAACATCATTGGCCTCTCGCTCCGTAGGCACTCCAATGAGTTGCCTCATCCTAATTATTCATCCGAGAGAGGAGGTTGAGTGCAAATGTGTGTGCCAGACAGAGAGTGCAGAGGCGAAAACTCGCGAATGTCGCTATGGCGAAATCTCGAAATGAATAATCGAACTGCCTGGCCGGCTGGCCGCCACTGGAGGCGAAGAGGGCAACTGCCGAGGGGCTACCTCTTCTGGCCTCCTCCAGTCGACAAATGGCTGCTAGTGTAAGACCAGCCGGCTGGGGAATATAAGCAATAAACATGATAAATTAAGAGGGGCGCACCCGAGAGAGGAGGAGGCCATTTCCGTTTGCGCAGCTGCCACTTGTTTCTGGCCTCCGATCGATCACGTAAAGTGGCCGGCCAAGACGACGAAGATGACGAGGGCGGCGGCGGCGGGCGGCGATGGCGGCGGAGGCCTCCAATGAGATGGCCTGATGTAGATTAATTAGAGTCGGCCCCCTCCCTCGTCGAGGGCCTCATCCGACCACCCACTCCGGGCGGCTTCACTTCTGGTGCTGGTGGGCGGCGGCTCACTTCGGCGAGGCTGCCAGTTTAATATTCAATCGACGAGCGTCGAATGTGGACGATGGCGGCTGGAAGAGCTGACCTACGTTAGATCAACAACAACAACAACATCGCCGCGAGCTCATTTTTAGAGGCCAGCAACCTGTTCGAGGCTCGCCCAACATAGGCACACCTTTTGCCACCAGTGGCGGGGAGGCCGAGAAGGCGCCCCGGCTGGCCCGAAAGGCGCAAATCACGTCCTATCTGTCTGTCTGTCTGTCTGTCTGTCTGTATTGGCGTCTCAATGGGCTCCGACTAAGATGACGACGACAACAAGTTAACGGCGCTTTGGCGGCCGCCCTCTGGGGCCCCCGCCGATCGATTGCACGTCGCTCGGGCGGCCTTTGTTGTTTGCAGGACAATTTGAGTGAATATTCTCGAGCAAATTATGTAAACAAATCAGATGGCCGCAAGTGGAGGAGTGAGGAGAAGTTCTCGAGAAGAGGCGCCAATGCTCCCATCGACAACTACAATCACAACGACGACGGAGACGAGAACGACGACGACATTTGATTGATCATTTCAAGGCGGCTGCCTCGGGCCAGCAGGCAGGTGAATCTGCATGCAAGTTGCGAGGTGATTGTTGATTTAAAGGGAGTCGTCGTCGTGCCGGACGCCCTTAATGGCCGCCAGCCCGACGACGATGGGATTGCATAGCCGAGACAGGTTCATATTTCAGCCGAACTCGAGTGGGGCCTCGAGGCAGCGCGAAAATGAATAATAATGAAAATGTCGCCGGCGCACCATAAACAAGTCGTTAGATTGCTGTTGTTCTTTTGGTTTGCTCGTCCTCGACTTGGATTAAATGTGAGGCCAATAAATTGCAGGCCCACCAGTTGGGCTCGGCCGGAGACCACTGGAAAAAGTGGTCTTCGAGGTTTTTGTCTGTGTTGTTTACGACGACTACCACTTTTTGTTGTTGTTGTTGTTGTCCTATTCCAAGACGAAGTTCGAAGCTCATTAACTGCATAGATTCAATCTTATTTGCCCGAAACAACAAACACCACCAGACACATGCAAGAAATGCGACTCCTTATTTTTGGTCACTCATTCAAGAAGCCTAATTGATTTCCAGCGGCGCCCAAGACGAGCCCATTAATTAGGCTGCCTCTGGCGGCGACGGCGGCTCATCCAAATTAAGCAGAATTTCAATCCCAAGTTGTTGTTTGCTCGGCCAAGTTTCCTCTTGAAGGTCGAGCATCTCAGTTGAGTAGTACCTCAAGTCGTGCATTGCGCCTACATGTACAGCCGAACAAACGCCGATGGAGCCCCAAAGATGACAAAGGCAGCATCCAAAAAGGCGGATCTGACGCTCGCTCGCCTGCTCCTCGGTCAGTCTGGACGGCCATTGGAATGCACTCCGAACCCTAAACGAGCAGATGATACGATTAATGCGAATAAATCAAACGAGACACCAACACGAGAGAGGCGAAAAGTCGTATCAGCTCTCTTAGACGGTCGCCTTTTTCATTCCGAAGCCAGCCTCTCAAAGCATCGTCTCCTTTCTTCTTTCGCTTCTCCTCCTCCTCTTCCTCGTCGTCGAGCTCATCTTCATTCACAAAAGAGCGCCAAAACCATCAGCCGATGGCATTCTGGCGCTCATTCTGGTCCAGTGCAGTGCAGTTCAATGCAGTCGCATCGCTGATGGCCTTTGAGACAGAGCTGCAGATGAGAGCTGGACGAAGATGAAAAGATTCATTGTGGCGGCCAGCTGAGAGGAGCCGATAATGAACTGGCAACCAGCCGGCGGTGGTTTTTGTGTGTGTTTGTTGTTTGGGCCAGTTTTGTGGTGGTCATTCTATCGTGTTTGTGCTCGTCTTGCCTGACAAGTGGCCGGCCGCCGTCGTTGCGCATTAATGAGCTTCGAAAAGCTCGCGTGCCGCTTCCAGAAAACAAATGCAATCGACTCGAAGGCTCATTAGTTAACGACGACGACGACGACAATAAAGACGACAATGAAAACAAATGACAATTAGAGACGGGCCGACATTTGGGCTGCAAGAGATGAGAGCTAATTTGCATTCATTCCAGTGGACGGCCGACTTTAAATAAGAACCGGTGCCGGCCGAGGGGCGAAACTTAATTCAATTGTTTCCACTGCCGGCTGGATAATTCAATTGCGCCGACGAGAGCCACCAGTCGGACAGATAGACAGACAGACAGACAGGTGTCAATTGATCGCCCGCGGCCAAACACAGTGCAGTCCCCCCGCCCGGCGCCTCAATCTGATTAGAGTCGGCCCCATTTGGGGCGCTCATCCAATGTAATCGAGCCCAAAATCGGCCGCTCGACCGCAGAAGATGGAGCTCGAGATTAGCCAGTGGCGGCCATGTCGTTGGGAGAAGCCAGACAATTGGCGGGCCGCCGCCGCCGCAGCCACTGCTTGGATGGAGGCCAGTGGCGGACGTGGCCACTTCCGGCCGGCTACGCCAGAAGGTCCCTCAGATGGGTAGGCAGTTGGAGCGACGGCATCAACAAACAAACAAACAGTCGTCAGTCGGTGAGTCAGTGAATGAGTGAATCAGCCGGCCAACTAGCCAGACAAACAAACAAACCAGTCAAGTATTATTATATAATAATAAGAAGCTCGCGAGTTGCCACTGATAAAGGCGTCGGCTTGGACGGCCACTGGCGGAGGAGGTCAATTCAAAAAGTTGGTCGGCGGCGGAGTGAAACAAACAAACCGACGCTCGGCCGACATGACTCAGATGGCCCAAGCTCATCCTCATCCTCCTCGTTGTCGTCGTCCAGTTGGCGCCGTCGGGGCTAGAAATGTCACTTCGCCAGAAGCCGCCGCCGCCGCCGCCGTGAGCTGCCCATTGCAATGGTATCAGAGTCTCTTTGTTCGCCACTAGCAACACCCGCGACAATCAAACTATAAACGAGAGGCGCCAAACAAGAAAGTGAGTTTTAAAATGCTCGCCAAATGTACGTTGGTGGTGTGAGTTTATCTGTTCATCGGGCGACGAAGAAGGAGACGTCGACGGCTGGAGGAGGGGACGAAGCAACAACTACGAGACACAAAAGGAGACCGGCCAGACGGACCGACAAACGAAGTGTCAGTTCTGGTTGGCCATCCAGACTTCAAAAATGAAGCCACGCGAGAGATCAAAAATAATCCCAATGGACAGGCTATTAGAGGTTGTGATGTCGCCTGTGTATTTTCCTAATTCCATTGCATCGCATCCCATCTCGTCTCGTCTCGTCTCCGGACGGCGCCAGACAGCCGCGAGGGAGCCGATGGGCACCAGTCGGATGGACTGACTCCACCTCCGTCGTCGTCCATCGCCGTCGAGCTTCTGAGAGCCGATTCCATGCAAAGATGCACGCCGAGAGCGACAGCTCAATTGCGCAGTCTGGCCCGCGAGTGGCATCATGAACCAGAACCCGCGACAACGAACATGGGCCTCATCTCTTCGGCTCCAATCTCTCTGTGAGCTCGACGTAATTGCAACAACAACAACAAATAGGCGGATGACAACAAAAGATGGTCCCGAGGCGAGGCCCCGAGCGAGCCGGCGCCCGCCAAAACTTCGCGGGCTGCCCGGCCGACCGACGCCACCATCAGGACAGGTGAAAAGCAAGAACACTACAACGAGGGTGGGTGGCCAGGGGAAATCAGACAGGACAGGTGGCCGAGGGGCCGCAAAGTGGCCACATTGAAACATACACACACCCGCAGACATCGTGCGAAGCTCTTCTCGGTTGGCGCTCTCTCAAGTGGCGCCTTTGCTCGATTGTCGCGCCTGGCTCCATAATTGATTCGGACAGTCCCCACAATGGGTGGCTCCTCCCAAGGCTCCTCCCTAAGGCCTCTCGTCCGGCCGCATAGCCCAAAGTGTCAGCTTAAGTGGACGACAAGCCGAGCCGGGCCGTGCCGTGGCTGCTATCGGCTACTCTCGAGAGAGAAACAGTGTCAAGGGATCTCTTGATTATGCGGCGCTTATTACACCTGACCGCGTCGCTACCTCCTGTTAGCTAGACTGGCCTCATCTGACCTCGTCCAGGTAGACTCCTGTAGCCACCTTCATTTTCCGTTGAAATGGGTGTGTGAGATGAGGCGCAAAGAGCTGGCTAAGACCAGACTAGACGAGATGACATACTCGGATTGGCGGCCACTTGTGGTTAGGGCTGGCCCACTTGCGCGCGCGCCCGCCCCAACCGCCGGCCAAGACGACATATATTAATTACGCTCGCAGCGGAGTTGCCGACTGCAGACGCCAGTCGGCCAGTCAATTAAATTGCTCGTCCACCAAAAGGCCCGAGAGACGCAGAGTCGGCCGCCTCTGAGTCAGTGACACGACTCTGGCCGCTGGACATCATTACATTGACTGGCTGGACGTCCAAATGAGGCCGCCGCCAATCGACCTGCACGTGATGGAGATGCCGCCGCGGCCGCTGCTGTTGGCTTTACACATGTGCATGTTGTAGTGGTCGCCGTCGTGCAATGGCAGCCGCCAGTGGCAGTGGAGGCGGCCAATATTTTGCGTGCTGACAGGTCGACACACGACGACCAGTTAGGTGACACTTTTGGGGCCGCGCCACAGAGTCTAGCTTACTCTGGCCACGCCCAGATGGCCTCGGAAGGTGATCGACGAGGCCAGACAAACCTGGAGTGAGTTCTACTCGACTGGCGCCTGTGGTCAGGCCTCGGCGTCCAAATTTTGTTGTTCTCGTAAATTACTTGTGTCCTAGTGAGATGTGTATATGTTGTTCTCCTCCTCCTCCTTGTGATGCCTTTGCTACTCCTCCCGCCACCCAATGCTACTACCACTCAGCTGCCCCTCGTTAGCCCTCATCGCAAACTAATCGAATTAAATGGCTGCATCCTCCCTCCTCATCATCATCGGCGAAGGCAGCGGCGGCTATGTCTGTGGCATGGCTGTGGCTGTGGCTGTGGCTGTGCCATCAAATGGAAGTGCCCCAACAGTTTTGGGGCCAGCCCACATTTGACGGGCTTTAATTAAGATCGAAGAGAAATTGAACTCAAGGTGGCCGGCGCCAGTTGGCTACCTCAACTAACCGGCAGACATTTACATCATCATCATCATCAACGTCGCCGTCTTCCTCTTCTCCAGGCCTGGGTCTTTGTACTCTCCGGGCTGTCTAGATTGTTGTTCTTGTTGTGGCCATTTCTCTTCGCTTACCAGTCGTGCAAATGCTACTATCGACAGCCATCGATCCAAAAGAGTTGCCGGCGATGAGTAGTCTCCGTTGACAAGAGCTGACTTGCTGAACGGCTGGCTGGCCGGCCGTCGCGGCGCCTAGGGATATATGGCGACGACATTAATCAAAGTGGCATCGAATATAAATTTTCAATCTGGCTGGACGGCCATCTCTCCTACTCGGCCTGCCTGCAGTCCAGTGAGGCACCACTGGCATCACTTCCGTCTAAACTATTCCTGGACCTCTCTCGTCATCTATCACGCTTGAGCGGAAGCTTGTTTAACGGCCACCCCTCTCAGCCCTCCACCATCTCAACCTTCTTCTCACCTCTCGTCTCGTCTCGTCTCTGTCCCATGGCCGGCCGGACAGTTGTCCAGACCAGCCAGCTTGTTGAGTGCAATTTTGGGGCAGCCAATGTCACCTGAGTCAGGCGGCATAGGACTGAATGAAAGCGGCCGATTCGCGCGAAATCAAGAGTTGACTTTGCGCCTCGTGTGTGTGTGTGCTGTTCTGGCGGCAATCCACTTCATTCCAGCGGCCAACTTTGACTTGTCTACTTAACTGGACTGACCAGCCAGCCAACCTGTGCCCACAAACACATAGATTCCGTTCGATTGGAATCACTCTCAGCCAGTGCATGGGAATGAGGCCGGCCGGACGACACGTCGCCTGGCCGGACGGCCAGATTGGGAGGCTAATATAATGAAAATACAGGTGTGTACGCGCGTGCCTGGCTATTTTTCGGTGCGTGACGATTACATTTGTTCCTCGCCCATTGGTGGTGGTGGTGGATAGGCTCTGACTTGAGGCTCTGTCTGAACCAAATCAGACGCTGGTCATGATGAGTTTGGTTGGTGAAGGCGACCGCCGCCGCTGCTGCTGCTGCGTCTGTTGTACTGTTCGATTGTTCATCCTCCAAGTCTCTCACTTTTTAGCGCGCCACTGGAAATCATTTCACCGGAAACCGGGCTGGCCTCAAGTGCGCCCCTACACCTGGACCGGCTGGCCTACCTGCTGTTCATGGCCAGTCTCCATCAGTAAGTCTGTGTACGTTCGTTCGAATCGGTCCAGTCGACACGTAGCGCCGCCAGATCGGCCGGTTCCGCATCTCTTCTTCGATAATTGAACTACAAATTAGGGGCCTGGCAAACACACCTGCAAACAGGCGCGGCATTGATGGCGAAGGAGAGGTCGGCCCAGACAGATGGACTGACATGCGATCGGATGCTAGTAGTTGGCCTCCACCTCCTCCTCTTTGTGACGTGCAAAGTTCAAAGTTGACTGGAAAATCAAAGCCCCGTGTTTGTTATTTGTTGTTGCTATTTGTCGCCGGCGACGGCGTTGGCGCCAAAACATTAGCAAATCCTCACGCGAGGCCACTGTCTCCGGTCGTGCAATTACGAGCCTTTGTTGTTCGAGAGTAGGCAGTGGCGATGGTGCCGCCTTTTCCGCCAGGAAATTCAATCATCAATTAAAGCTAATTGAATGGCCAATAAAGGGGCGGCCGGCGCGAGCAGGCAATTTGGACTAAGTTGTATCTACTCCATGGAATGGGGCCGGCGAAGTGGGCCGACAGTGGCGGCTTGTTAAGTTCAATTTGGTCTTGCCTACAACTAAACTATTCTCATCATCATCATCATCATCATCCGGCTGGTCGTTAGGGTTCACTTTACTTTGATCTAATCGCCGCCGCCTCTTCTGGCCACATTAAATAACAACTGGAAGAGCCAGTGGACTCCTCGACGGCGTCAGCAGCCAATATAATCGCGTCTGTTGCCTCGGTCTGTCCGGGCCGCTCCACTTCCGGTGGACGTCCGTACGCTGCCGTAGACATGGCGCCCGTTGTTGTGGTGGCCGGCAGTGGGCCGAGTTACTTATTCAAAGCAATGTCGTGGCCGTCGTCGTCTCTCATGTCAACTGTGGAATGTCTTCCATTTCATTCGGCCTCCTCCATTGGGATATTCACGTGGGACTTGTCGCTGGCGCCGCACTAACAAAACCGGCCAGTCCTGTCCAGTCCGGTGGAGCCAACAAAGGTAAGTGAGTGGTGGCGGTGGAGGACCTTCGGCATTATTTTCACTTGTAAGTGTCGTCCCCTTCTCTCCATAGATCTTGCTCAACCTGGCCTTACTGTGGCCGTGCGCCAAATGGATCGGCCAAACAATGACTCGTTAAGTCTATCAAACAAGTGGCGAGAGGCTGAATGAGTGGACGACGATGACGACGACAATGCAAGCAGCTCGTTAAGACTCGCCTCTCAATGATCACTCAAACACTCGTAATCTAGTGGGCTGGCCCAGCCTGAGCCATTGCTGTTTCGGCTCTTGCGGAGGCCACCTTTACGGCCTCGCGCGCTCAGACTGGCCGCTGGAGAAGGGCAGACTCTTATGGGGCGTCTGGTTTGTCGCAGTGGCTCCAAGCAGAGTCCGCTGCCAGCTTCAAGTGGCTTCAAATGGCTCTGACTTGAGCGCCTGCAACTTGACTTGAATTGAAATTGCGCCTCGTGCAGAGGACGACGACGACGATAAACAAACAACTCTTCGAGTAAATATACGAGCCCAGCCGAGTCAGGTGAGCGGCGACAATTTTGGGTTTGAATTTGGTCGTAAGAGTTTCAACTTGGGGCAGGCGGCGCGTTGTGCTATACGTTGGCTCCCTCTTGGTCCTCTGTCTCTGTTGGCTCGCCAAACAGGACGGGAAATTCAATTGGTCGCCGTCGTCGGGAATCATTCGAGTAGAGAGGCCAACAGGGGCAAACTTCCGCAGCTGCTCGAGTCCGTCCAATGGAGGCGCGCCCGTTAAATTTGTTGGTCAGTCTGTGCAGGTGGCTCAGCTGGCCGGCCTGCAAGTGGTTGCTGTGTTCCGAGTCCGCCGGAACAAATTGAGCGTCGGCCACCAGAGCCAAGGTGACATTGACGTTCGGTGGGCTCGAAACGGGCGCGCGCGAGATCGTCTGTTGGCCGTCTGTCCGTCTTCCTCTTTGTTTGTATGCGGTGGTGGTGGTGGTGGTGGACCATATATTCACTTTCATGTGGTGGTTTCTTCCTGGTGGGCCCGAATGAGAAAATTTGTATTCTACGGCGGAATCAACATCCGAGCCTCTCGCGCCGGTAATCAATACATAATTTGAGCGCCGATTGAGTCCACTGGCTGGATGGCTGGCCAAGATCGCGCGGTTTGCCAGATGTGCGTCAGGGCCTTCGTTGTATCGTGACCGACTATCTTTGGCCTTTCATCACCAGAGGCCGAGGATGTAGACGACGACGACGACGACGACCATGAGGACGACTTTTTGAGGCCAACCAATTTGGCTTAGCCCTATTGTCGTATGTGTGTGTTTTCGTTCAGCCTGGCCTTTGGCTTGTCGCCGGCATATGTTGGGCCGCTTCGTGACTGGCTGGCGTTAAAGTGCACTGTGTCGGCCGGGCGACTAGCCGGAGAGTCCGAACGGATCGATGTGGCCGGCGTAAGTTGAAACAAACAAACAAACAGACAGACACACGAGCTGGGCCGCCTAACAAGATGGAGGAGGAGGAGGAGGAGGAGGCATGGGAAGGGCACCGCCTGGTCTGCCAAACCACTTGTGGTTCATTCAATTCGTCGTCCGCTAACAGATTCAATGAGCCGCAATGAGTTGCCCTGCCCGTCAATTGATCACACGAGAGAGGAGAGCAGATGCAGAGAAGATGACGATGATGATGGCATTGCGTTGACGTTGGCGTTGGCGTTGGCGTTGGCGTTGGCGTTGGCGATAAAGATGAAGATGACGACGTCCACCACGACAAACACACATAAACAACATCCACACTAAACACCAAACTAAATGACAACCAAATGTGCCTAGCGACAGTTTAGAGGCCGCTGCCGCCAAGACGATTTAGCCGACGACGATACAACATCAGCTGTTGGCTCGTCTGAAACGTGTGTTTGCTCGTGCTAGCCCTTCTCCTCCTCCTTCGCGTCGGCGATGTTTGCTCGCGAACGCCGGAAATTTCGCTATAGCCCTCCCCTCTCATCATCCTCGTCCGCGCGCCTCGCCATGCAGCTCTGGTTGCGCAATATGTTGCTCTTGCGTATGTAGATGCTTGCTGTCGTTGCTGATGGCGGATTCAATCAAAGAGAATGGACTCATTCTATGGGCAAGATGGACCACTACGACGTCATCGTCTTCGTACTCGTCCTCTTCATCGCTGCCAAAGCCACTCATATTGCTCGGCCGGGCAAATAAGGCGAGAGATTGTATTTCGACGAGCAAATCTTCGCCAACAATAGGCGGTCGTCATCTCGCTGACGACGACCACGACGTGTATCTGATGAGGTAGGCCAGTCGAGTCGAGCCGGGCCGGGCCGGGCCGGGCCGCAGTAGGTCCGCTGCCTATGGCCTTTGGTTAATCTGAGTTCTGTTGCGTCTAATCAGATCGGCTTGTCGACTCATCTGGCGTCAGAGATGTTGTTGTTGTTGATGATGTTGATGTTTTATGTCGGATTCATCAAATCTCGCATGCGCCCTCTTAAGTTAGCACGGAAAGTTCACATATGCAATAAGATAACGGGCTATCTGAAAATCCGTTACGTGGCCGCCAGTCTATTATTATTGCTGTTATTCTCTC